>CAIGQZ010032254.1:2186521-2213239 GCA_903798205.1 Danio tinwini | reverse complement strand
AAACACACAGACGCAGGGGAGAAAGACAGTGACTGTGTTTACATGGACATCAGTAATCAAATTATTTGCCAAATTATTAATTTGTCAACTTAACTGTAGTTTGGCACTTTCACTTTTATTCAGGAATATTTCCTGCATGTCCCCCATAAGAGGAACTGCTGGAGAGTGGAGTTTTAATAAAATGTTTGATACAGCAAAGCGTAAAAAAAAATTCTCTGCATTTCTCTGTAACTTAGATGCACTCGGTAGGTAGCGTCAGGAAGCCGTGTGTGTATAGACTATCTTGTCACAAAATGCGGCGAAAATCCTACACGACAGTAATAGCTTGATTGTAGTGTTTACATTCGGAGAGCAGCATTTACAGCGGATCTTTCAGTTTGTAATATTGTGTTATAATATTGCAGTGATATTAACATGTAAACTTAGTAATTAAATCATTTTGACTAAGGTATATCTTTAAAAACTGAAAGAGTACTGCTGACGATACAAACTAACTTTGCCATCTGAATGAACAAACATAGGGCACTGATCTCATGCACACTTAGCAAATCTGTAGACACAGGGCAATTAAACTGGAGCCATGTCTTTTTTAAAAGGAGACGAGCGGCAAATCCGGATGTCATAATTTCCAGATGCGAAAAGCTCTCGGGTAAAAATGCTCCATACAATCGCATTTCTGTGGCGTGTCGCGTGCACTGTAATCCACACGTGAGTCCAGCTGAGCTCTCATAGCGGGGAAATGAAAACAAAACCTTCATTGCAGCACAATAATAAACGCATCACATTAATAAATGCAACATTGATGACCCGTGTCTCCAAATTCTTGTTCTTCCACTTGTTTTGGCAACACAACATGGCGTCTCTCTGTCGTCTGAACACTGTAACAGGTAAAAACAGTCTTCAAAGCCATCATGCATATTAATGAAGTTGCACCGCATACACAATAGAGCGCGCTGATTGGTTTAAAACAAGTCTTTCTCATGAATTAATGCCGCACATTTAGAGACGTCACGATGCACTCGCAGGTACAGACATCCACTCTCCACGCTGAATTTCACAAAAGTATCTAATCGCAGTGATGCAGCTTTAAAAATTTGCTTCAAACTGAAAGAATGAATTTGCTCAAAATAATGCAAAAACAACAAATTTTCACTTTTTAGTGATTTATATGTATCCTAATAGTGTTTATAGCAGCGTGGGACACATATATGACTGTCAACAGTTCAAAAAAATGTGTTTTGGTGTTTTGTGACCCTTTAAAATCCAAAGCACTACAGCAACCCATTGATTGCCATGTACAAAGAAAGATACACGGGGAATGAAGTTGGAGGGAGAAAAAAGACCAACCTCTGATATTGCTCCTTCTCTTGCAGCATCTGCTCCAGTGTATTTCTATAACTAGTGGCTTTGGTTTTCATTGCCTCTGGCTAACACAGATGAAAAAAAAAAAACAGAAACATGGGTGTTTGTGCACACAAGAAGATCAGGCATGTTAAAAACTGATTAATGACACATGATGTGTTTTCCTGAACTTTCTATAGACTTACTGCTGCTTTTGGGACTGGCGTATTGGGCTCTGAGAAAGCATCTTTCTCTGGAGTAACCGGCACACGCACAGTCCAATCCAGGATCTCCTTGAGGGATGGCAGCTGTTCATCTTCATGACTGCTGCTGCTGCTGCTCAGGCTGATAACACAATGTTCTCTCAGCTCATCGTCCCAATCATCTCCCAGCTCAATATCCAAAGGATCTTTCCATTGGGTGCAGAACTTGTGTTCTCCTGATCCTTCTACTTTCACCGTCACAGCTGGGATGGCCTCGGGGCTGCGTGACTGCTCCGCTTTCAACGGCGCTCTTTCATCCAGTTCCATCTTACATGAGCTGGCTTGCTCTGTAAAGCTGGTTGAACTCAGATCATGCTGATGGGGGGATGAGCGACCGGTAACACTGTCTTTATAGTGGGATGAAAAGCTGGTGTTTGTGGAGAGAGCAGATATTTCGGTTTCTCTCTCACCATTTGTTTTTTTGCTCATTTTGGCCATTGATACACAGTTATCTGGAGTAAAGTGTGTCTCAATGTTATCGAATGTCATGCTGGACTTAGGAGAAACTTTGCGCAAATGTGTTTGACTAGGTAGAGCTTTGGGGGTTTTATTGGCACGTGCCACCACAGCGTCTTTAGGCTCTGCGTTTGTGGAAGATTTAGTGGTTTGAGACGAGTGAGTGTTTGAGTCTGCACAAAACAGCTGCCTGGGGAGGGAGGATGATGGTTTTGGCTTGTTATCAGAGATTGAAGGTTTTATAGGGGAATTTGTCTCCTTTATGGTTATAACAGACTCGTTGCAGGACTTCAGGAAAGCACGTCTGATAAACTTTGGAGGCGAGTTTATTATGGAAGAGCTAGAAGTAGGTTTGATATCAACACATGGCCTTTTAATTTCCCTCTCACTCCCTGTGCTGTCTTCCCTCTTTCTCTTTGCAGATAAGGACAGTCTGCCCTCTGTTGGCAAAAATGGGTATTTGACATGGAAAAAGAGCTAGATTACTATTAGAAATAAAAAAAAAAAATTTATTATGGATAATTAATATGATATTTATCTTTACCTGGACTAGTCATCGTGTGCAAGGTTTTCAACTCCTATAAAACATCCAACGAAAAGAAGAGAAAACATGTTTTTTTTAAAGGTTTCATGACAACATTTCATAAAAATTGGTTTAAACTCAACTTTACCTTCTTTATGGATGTTTTATGGTCTCTATTATCCATTCTGCCTTTTTTCTGAGCAGGGTTGCGGGTGAATTGCCCGGATGAGTTTCTGGGTCTCTGCTGGAATAAGCAGGAATTGCGCCTCTCTGGACTTTGTCTGTGAGATGAGTGAGGAAGAGTGTGTCTCCGAGCTTTCACAGCACTTTCTGACTGAAACAGACCTCCTCTAACCTAAACACAGGGAACATAGATGATCATCAGTGCTTTCCTGATTTTTAGACATTTCTTATCTTTTTTTAGGCCCTCACATTTTACCTTCTTTAAGAGGGAAAACCACAAACAATCAGAAATGCGTGATTTTATCCTGTCATGGCTTTGCATTCAAAAAATGGCATTATAATGAAAGTCAATGGGGCAAAAACTGCCATGAACATAACCATAGATATATACACTAGATATATCACATACGGACCCTGAGCATGTGTCAATACCGCCACCACATTTGTACAGTGCTCCCATGACAAATATCATTCAACTGCACTAGTCAAGACAATATGCCAATGTGAATGTAGTTTCATAGATAAGATTTCGTTTTTTACATTGTATGTTATGAACTTTAGTGCTTAACAAGTAATAATACTGATGATAATACAGTCTCTTACTGCACTGACCATAAGGCAAAATAGCACCAACTTGCACTAAATTCTAGGCTTATGCTAGTTTAGTTGAATAAAATAAGCAAACAATGTAAATGAAATATGACAACGAGATGCTGCGGTGCCAGAAACTTGTATTATTGTCGGCTAAGTGAACGAGTCGTTTATAACAGAGATTCATTCAAAGAAGTGATGTAAAATTATAATTTTTGTAAATTAATAAAATATTTGTGTACTAACCGCCAGGAAAACTCCTGATCATAGATATATGTATACATGTGTATATCTCTGACTCTGGATGGCCACAGTCCCCCACTGCACCTTGGTACCGCATTCATTTCAAAGGAGCGCTACCCTGTACTAAAATGGCGGCTCTATTGACGTATTCCTTCTAATAGACAACAACAGGCTAGGCGACATCTGATGTATATATATATATATGGAAAATAACAGACATGGGGGGGGGGGGGGTGACGTATGTGAAGAGCAAAGAGGCATGTGGTGGAGAGGGGTGTGTGATGTAATTGAGGACTGGGAGGGAGACGCGATTTCCCAAAGATTCACATTAGTTTGCGGGCATCCTTGAGTCTCTGTGCATTTGCGGGAGACTCCAGGAACTTCCGGGATACTTGGGATGTCTGAAAGGGTGGTAAATTTAAACAGTACTCAAGGGTTAAATAAAAGTTAAAAAGTTATTCTTTTTTTATTTCATGTTTTAACATGAGTTACTACAGTATACTCCCAAAATCATTCTGCATAAATCTGCAGATTTGTTTACAAAATTATATTCAGAAATAGCAAAATATGTCAGTAGTCCCTTTATGGAAAGTAATTTTACTCTGCAGCCATCTTTGAAACGCCACTCAAGGCAGTATGCTCAGGCATTATTTTTGACTGCCAAGCTTATGATTACATTTTATATTAGGAATCTTTAATAAAACTAAACAACAGCTGTCTCTTTAGTTTCATTTCTAAATGTTTGAATCACACAAAATCCACAGAAATTTACGTCTGGTTCAAACCCCTCCCCCAGAGACTCGTCAGCCTATAGCAATCGCTGATTGGCTCCTAGACTAGAAGGCAGGACTTCATTCACCATATTGACCGTTACACTTCCCTATTCAAACTATACGAGTGACATGTCTTTTAGTAGTCATAAAAGGAATCATTTTAAACCTTTTCACATTTTAGCCAGCATTTTTAGAGCTAGTGTTTTCAGCTGCCATAAACACTTCAGACAAACAGTCTAAATAGAAAAGAACAAGAAAGAACGTGCCTTGTGAAACATTGTGAAATCACATTCATTGTGAAATCACATTCAGTTTCTTGCATGTAATGTACTGAATAGGGATGCTCAAAATAATTGATTAACTGTTAACCGAAAGGGTGCGTTTTTAACCGATTAATGTATCAGTTAAATGATTAAAAAATATTATTTGATATATTTTTTAAGTTTGGGTGCATAAGGGATCGATCACAGTGAACACACTTTATGTGTTGAGAGGCGCATCTTTTGAATGGTTTACTAACGGTCGCTAGTGTTTTGAGTGCTGCTTATGCGGCCTGTGCGTCTCATGTTTTTGCCGTTGTGCGCCGTGTGCTCGCAGTACAGGTCAACCCTGAGCTGAAAAAGTGCGGTACATCAGTCGCCTCTTTTCATTCTTCAATCAAATGGAAGCATAGGCAGGGTTTGCTTTGAGGTGCCTGCAGTGTTTGTGTTGTCAAGACGACTACGGAGACTTTTGAAGATAGAGGAGAGACAGTCCTGTTTCAAGTTATCCAGAGCTGTATTACTTTACAGATCTTGAATATCATAATATTATTAAATATTACAATTTTTAAAACATCGTCAGCAACACTCGCGCACAATACACAGCTGATTCAGTCGTTTCCTAGTGGCATTAAAAAAAGAGCACCGCGCTTCTTTTTTTCTTGTCAAAAAAGTGTGGTGCATCTTGCGTTTTTGGAACAGAAACACAGCAGGTGCGTGAAGATGTTCTGTTCTTCTGTATGCTGTTGTCCGCATGTTTCATCTGTATTTTAAAATGCAATATTTAATGTGTCACACAAAATAGACACGTCATTTATTTTTTATTAAATAATAATTTAATATTAATTCGACCTGTTCACTGTTAATATTCGGTTAGAGTGGCAGTTGTCGATTGGCAAAAGTAACCAAAACGAGCATCCCTAGTACTGAATGCACTAGTGCAAGTATGGCCATTTAGCTAATGAGCCCCTATTATGGGTTTTTGAAAATGAGATTACATGCAGTGTGTAACACAGCACTAAGTGAATAAAAACATACAGCTGAGGTTTAAATCTAAAAGTGCACAGTGTTAAACTATTGATTCTTTAAAAAAATAGTCGACTCAGAGTTGAATAAATGAATCGTGTTGGGTTCGGATCTTTTGCCTGAACGCATCGACGTTGACAAGGTACAATACCAAATATGTAGTACCGGATCCGGTAAAATGTGAACGAGCCTTTCCCTTTAGACACTAGCAGAGCACGGGGGATCACGGGACTGATCATGACACAAAGATGATGATGATCACTGACAGGTGGACATTTGGCTGAGGGGAATAAACAGTTAAAGTTCATTTTTACAACAATACCACAGTATAGCCAACCTAGTGCTGTGTTTGATCCTGTCATTTTTCAGATTTTTGATACAATAACCTATGCTGCAGCGTGAGATTCGTCGGCTGTTTGCTATTAAGAAAGAATCAGCAGAGACTATTATGTATGGGACTTTGTCAGACTTCTGTTACAGTTACAGTTCATATGGACCAGTTTCTACTTCCTCTGGATCATAACATGCAAGTGTACTCAAAATTGTTGCCTCATTTTGTGTAATTTGCAAAAAATGTGTTTAATAGTGTGTCGTAACTTGTAATCACTTTGCGTGGCTAGTAATCACATATCTATTATAGATCAGTGCTTGTACTGCATCTCTCAGGTTAAATCTTCATAGGCTACTCACATATTGCGTCCAAAACCACATTGAAAATGCACCAAGCGCTTCTTCCTTTACCAATTTATACCTTTCTGAACTCGCAATCCTCTGCCGTTTGTCTTTGCTATGGCCACCATCAGCTGTTCCTCAAACACGCGGCACCATCAATTTTCTAAATAGTTCAACTTTTGCCACTGTGTGGATTAATACTGAGTGTGTCGTTGTTATTACTTGAGGTTAGCGTTAAGAGTAGAGTAGTATACTGGTGTTTAACTGCATTGCTTTATTGCATTCCTGCATTGGCCTCTCACATACTTTCTGCTACTTCAAAGGGGCATTTCTTCTCTCTGTCTCGAGCTGAACCCAGTCGACCAATTACAACAGACTGGGTCATCGGACCAATCAACGCAGATTAAAATCACAGTAAAGAGGGGTTTGGAAACAAATGAATCGTTAAACGAATCATATGGGAGTCGTTGGGATAATTAGGTCAAAATAAATGCATATTATAAGACAATAAAAGTGTTTTTTGACCTTGCACGCATATCAGCCTGTTGTTGGAGACCCCTAAAACCAAAATATGACTTTTTATAATGCAAAATAGGAGCTCTTTAATGGCTTCAATTCAATTCTGTTATTATTTAATTACCCTTTTTGTTTTTATACAAGTTTGCATGCAAAACTATATTTTGTTTTTCATTATTAATTCAAACGTTATCTGTTTTTGCTTCTGTTGAACACAAAATAAGATATTTTGAAAAAAAATTTAAAAACAACATTACCACTGACTACCATAGTATTTGTTTTTCCTATTATTGATGTCAATGGTTACAGCTTTTCAGGGTTCTTCACAACATCTTTAAGGTTTGGAACAAGTCAAGGGTTTCATTTTTGGGTAAACTATCCCCTTAATCGCAGCCGCTTTTGCCTTTTTTTTTATTCTACAAAAACGACCACATTTTCCAATATATTAAAGTCATGGCCATTTTAAATTTTACATTTTATTTTCTATTTATGTGCAGCTCTATTTTTAACTATATCTTGCTATTGCATAAAATAAAATTATCCAATTACACAAAGGATTTCAACTGACAAAAAGATTTAGAAATCTGGGTTGCTTTAAATTAAATTAGAAAAAAAAACGAGTTGCATTTACCCTCAAGTTTTCATTCAGCTCCTTACAGAGAGCATAAGAAATGTCTCTGTTTTTGTTGTAAGAACTGGACTTTTGCAGGAGATTCTTTTTATCCGTGGACGATAGAGAGCAGTTGTTTCTGGAGTTGATGTTGCCATTGTTTGGCTGTAGCTTTTTCACAACAACTGTAGAATTTATAAAACTGTCCTGCTCTGTCCTTGAGCTTTTGTGGGAGGTTTTGTGTGTGGCTGAAGTTGACTCAAAGCTCTTGCTGGACACAATGCTTTTAGGCAGTAAGCTCGAGACATCCGGAGTCTTCTCAGAGGGGTCAAGACATGGACGACCTGGCACAGGATGTGAGGTGGCATCTAAATTGTGCCGCGGTGTACCAAGTGGAATAATTTCTTTCACTAAAAAAAAAAAAAAAAACACACAGTTAGATTTTCAGACAATAAATTAAAAAGCAACACTCAAATTATCACTTCTGCTCCATAACCTTACAAATCTGATTAAAATAACAGTGCTTGACAATTATTAAGATTATTAGCTGACACAAATCAGACTGACATGCAAATCTGACAGATCATTAACATTATGAGCTGGCTGGAATATACTGCACGACTTCTGTAGAGATTTTCATCGAAGTTACAGTCTAAAGAAGCTGACGATTATCGAAAAAAATCTGGATTTTGGATAATTGTGCAGTATGTAATGAAAACAATCAAGGGTTAATTGGGACTTATGGTGCCAAATTGAGTAAAAATGACCCATAATTTTACTATTTTTTATTTATTTATAAAAATATATATTTTTATTAATTAAAAAAATATTCAGAGAGAGTGGAGATGCAGTTTGAAAATCTCAGACTTGATTTTTTAAACGATTTTTCACCACAAATCTACAGGTTTAATGTATTGCGCTAGATGAACATCATGGACTGGCTTGTTGAATTTATTATTACATGTCATATCCTTAAACACAAACACATATATTCTTTTAATTGAAATTAATCATCATTACTACAATAACAAGAATACTATCAGGCAAGACTTCTGTCATAACACTGCAGCCTTCGCCAGTTTTTATGGATTCATATACAACTCATAACAATGAGTTGAAAGACATGAACTGAAAAACATTTTCATTTTAGGACCACTTTTTGATCCACTTCAAATGTTGACAACTATAATTCGTTAAAAGTAGCAGTTTATATGTGCGTCCTAAATCACATACTTATAGTGTATGTAGTGCATTCACACCGAAAATTACAAAAATAATAAGTGTTCTTTAAATACCCGGATGATTTACTCATTCAACCGATTTTTAAAAAATGTGTGGAATTTTGACAACTTCATGCATAAGCTTAGCTCACATTACAGCTTAATTGAAAGTAATCGAAATCGACATTCAGAACCTATAATCTGTCAATTTTTTCAATTACTTTCCCTACAATGTGTGAAGTCACGTGACCCCACTCTGTTGAGGCTAATTTATACTTCTGCATCGAACACATGTGTATGGTCCGGTGTAGCCTTCACGTGTTCACATACCTGCGCACCTCTTTAAAAAAATGTTGCACGTTTGCACTACATTGACGATGATTGGAAGCTGCGCCAGATATGCGTTGAGACCAAGCGGCAACATCTCACTCTCCCTTGGAAAGCCAATACGGAAGTAACTAAAACTGCAATTCATCGACTCGCCTTGGGGGGCTGGCTCCAGGTAGTCCAAGTGCTTTCTTTCTGCATTGGTAAATTGGCCATTTTTACACTGATAAAAACATGTTTACAGCCTGGTACGAATGATGGCTTTGGTGCATATAGCTATGATTACCCTTCACGACAACTGTGAGGGGGGTGAATTTTTTTATAACTCGTCCGTTTCGTTTTTATTAAGTTATATTTAGTCTGCATAATTAAGGGCGTGGTCACTTGAGTGACAGTTAGCCCTCACTGGTCGCTGTCTCGTCACCTCAGCTGATTCTGGCTAATTAGCCGCTGAGCTCGGCATATACATCGTATTTTTGTTTTGGTTAATGTTTCTTTACACAGTCATTTGCCTTTTGGAATTATTTGCAATTATTCTGCAATTATCAGATGATATGGCATGCTGTGTGGACTTAATTGTGCTTACAAACCGTTCAAGTTGCCTCCATTTCCCAGGTAAGTGAAATTATATACTTATATACCATCTCTATGAATGTATTTATTTTATTTAGGATCATTTATCATTTAAATGTTCTTTAGACCTGTAATGCACTCCAGAATCTGACAGATTGATTAGCTGTAGGCTATAAAACATCTGAAGCATTGTCATACACTATGTTATATACTGTTAGTGCTTAGGCTGTTAGACAGCCTTGCATTTACTGACACAGACTATATCTGAAGTGTTTGGAAGTAATTTGCGTTTTCCTCCTGTCGAAAAACGTCATAAGAACAATGTTTAGTGGCTCAATGTATTACAACAGTGTTTTTAAAAGTCTAAACACTTTATTGATATAGTCTACAACCAAGCACATGTGGTCAGAATACAAACGAGTCACAGGTAATGAAGTAATAAACGTTCTCCGCCTCGTTGCCCTTATTTGGTATCCCGCGTTTGGTGCGATGACGCGCTAACAAAATGGCGACGGTTGGCCGCGCCTACTTGTAGCTTCTTTTGCAGTGTTCAGAAACCTATGGGTGACGTCACGGATACTACGTCCATATTTTTTACAGTCTATGGTTGAGACGTCATTTCAATTACAATATAATCATTATTTACATTAAAATATTTGTTTACGAAAGAAATGCACTGTTTAAAATATTATTTACAGGATATGCAAGAGTAAGTTTATTTAGAAGAGATGCTGCTTATTCTACTTTTGAAAACATTGAAAATAATTTATTGTGTTTCCAAAAGTACAAGTTATTTGTTTTCACCTTTTTATAAGGAAAAAGTCACTGTTGGTTTTAGGCAATGTGTGTTTTCATTTCAGTTGTTCAACGTAGATGTTCAATAAATAATCATAGATAATAGATTGTGTGTGTTTCCTTCAATTATTTTTAAGTCAAGTCATGCACCCTTCATTCATTGCTCATTGAGCATATTTACTGTACAAAACCTGTCAGTGAACTATGAGGGCAAAAAAATACATAAATCAATCAATCAATAAAATAATTGTTCATTAATCATAAATGTCAAAAAAAAAAAGTTTTTTCTGTAATTTAACAACTCTTAAACATCGTCTTGGAAATGGTTTGAATTTCCAGTTAGTACATAAAACATTAGTAATCAATTTGGTACGACACTAAACTCATACACTACATGGTTTAGTGCATAAGCGCATAGTGTGTCCTGTGGTATGCAACTAAATGCTGCACAGTTTAGTGTTTAAGAGCAAAAAAAGTCTATAGTGTAAAAGTGAATAGTGCATAGTGTCATTGGATGTGCAACTTATGATTCTATTCAGTCAAACCATATCAAACATGTTCATCTGATTTTGGAATATATAATTTTAGGGCTGCACAATATATCATTTCAGCATCGATATCGCAATGTGAACATTTGCAATAGTCACATCGCTGGATATGCAATGTTGAGTTTTTGAGGCCTGCGACTGCATGAGGATTTTAATAGCGTTCAGGCCTAAGAAATTGTGCCGTTTGTAACTTTAATAACTATTCATTTTATTGAATTATTTATAAAACAAAGGCTATGGAATATTATTTGATTATTTAATTAGGATGTTTCCCAGTGATGGGTTGCAGCTGGAAGGGTATCCGCTGCGTAAAAACATATGCTGGATAACTTGGTGGTTCATTCCACTGTGGCGATCCTAGATTAAAGGGATTAAGCCAAAAAGAAAATGAATGAATGAATCATTTAATTAGCGTGTACCTGAATGCTCGAAAAACAATAAAATACTTTATTTCATTTGTATTTTTTCTTTATTGCACTTATCTATGCTTGTGGATTGTTGATTATATTTTATGCAGATGAACTCCCCAACAGAATCAGGCCAATCAATCTAAAATGATTAATTTTGTTCAAATAGAGATATTCAATTCGCCTAGTGAAATTGTACTCATATCGCAATGCAGAAAAAGAAAATATCACAATGTCCTATACACTGTAAAAAATGGCCATGATTTCAACGGTAAAAAACTGTAAAATGCTACAGTAAAAATCTGTAACCTGGTTAACAGTATGTTTCCTTAATATATATGGCGAATAACCATAAATTGACTTTCCCAGAATTCCCTGCATGGCACATCACTTTTTATGCTTTTTGTTGACATTACTATGGATCTTTTTAGTTGTTTCCCCATCAGTTATGTACATTAGAGATTTATGTTACACCTAATGTTGATAAACAATGTTTATTTTATGACTTTAATTTTATGTGTGTTACCATACTGGTGTTTAGCTGCGTGAATGACACTGAGCACCTTCTGTATATTGATACACTTTTCTGCTTGTGGGAAAAATTGTTTGTAATAAGAATTGGTTCATTGTGTAACTTTCACATCACCATCTGCATATGGCTGTGCTAACCTGTCTATCTGTGTAACAAAAGATGTGTAGATATTGGTAATTCAAAACACAGACATATTACCTCTTTAAATTAATGAAATACGGTAGTTTACTGTAAAAATGAGGAATTACTTTTACCGTTTGTATCGTATTTTTAACGGTGAAATACTGGCAACCACAGCTGACGTTTTTTTTTACCGTAAATCTTATGGATTTATTTTTTACAGTGTATCACTATTTCATTTGTTACAAATCTTCTAGCAATGAGAGTTGTTTACTGGATATGCAATGACTTGACTGGGGGGTAGCATTTGATCCTTAGTTGTTTAGTGGACTATGCCCAGTTCCCCCCTTTAACCATTTACAAAAGCATCAAGTGTATAATGCCTAGTGTTTTAAACTGGTGTTGCAAGTCTATATATCATGCAATGTATTCCAGCCATAATTCAAGAAAAACTAGAGAAGAAATGGCAAGAAATTCAGCAAGCAAATACATCCAACATTACCATTTTGCCATAATGCTGTAAAGCCCACAAGCAGATCAGCAGAAGCCCAACACACCAAGCAGCCCTGTACAGTTTATACCACACTGGTGAACTATATCTCACCCATAGAGGTGATGTGCTGCTTGAGGGAACTTGACATTGTACAATGATGAAACACAGACAGCTGTCTTTAAAGGTCTTCCGGGTGATCTGTGCAAAGTGAAATATGCATGTATCAAGTGTTACGCATGTATCAAGTGAACTTACAAGTTTGCATGCAAAATTATCACACATTTAGATCAGGGATTCTCAAATTTAGGGCCTTTAAAATAGACATTATAACCTAAAGTGTCAATTAGCCTATCATATACTGTGTAAATCATTGTATTATGGGATTCAAAAGAAAGGTTTGGTCACACTGCAATCATTCATTTATTCATTTATTCATTCATTTTCTTTTCGGCTTAGTCCCTTTATTAATCTGGGGTCGCCACAGCGGAATGAACCGCCAACTTATCCAGCATATGTTTTACACAGCAGATGCCCTCCCAGCTGCAACCCATCTCTGGGAAACATCCATACACACTTATTCACACTCATACACTACGGACAATTTAGCCTACCCAATTCGTTGTACCACATGTCTTTGGACTGTCAGGGAAACTGGAGCAGCCGGAGGAAACCCACGCAAATGGGGGGAGAACATGCAAACTACCTGCAGAAACGCCAACTCGGCTCGAACCAGCGACCTTCTTGCCGTGAGGCGACAGCACTACCTACTGCGTCACCCTGGTCAGACTGCAAATGGTGCAAAATGCAACAGAAAGACTTTTGACAGGCACTCCAATAAATGATCACATCTTTCCTGCTTTAACAAACTAATACCTGCTGCCAGTCTCTTATAGGATTGAGTTTAAGATTTTTATTTTTTGTTTTTAAAGCCTTAAACGATACAGCTCCATCATATAAAGTCAATCTGATCCAAAAATCAAGAAGATGAAGAAATCAAAGAGATTGTTATGTTCTGAGCCTATTAGTGGTCCAGCAGACAAACCAGAAAAAGAGAGGAGATCACTCTTTTCTGCCTATTTATATCAGGAAATGCTGCCCTCTTAGAGTTAAAACAACAGTTACTATTTTACAGTGGCAATTCAAATATTAAGTGTGTTTTAGTGATAAAACTAATTAAAATTGCTCAATCTAAGGTGCATTTCTCAATGTAGTAATATAGAAATTTAATAATATGCACAGTATTATTCTTCAGTGGAATCCAGAACATTTTAAACAGCGGAAATGAATCTGAGAACAATAAAAAATGTAATAAAAATTATTCATTGGGGCCTTAAAGGGATAATTCACCCCAAAAAAATAAAGTCCTGTCATTATTTACTCACCCTTTACTTGTTTCAAACCTTTAAGAGTTTCTTTCTCCTGAAGATATTTTGAAAAATGGAAATCTATGCTATGCTATGGAAATCAATGGTAACCGGTTTTTAGCTTTCTTCAAAATATGTTCATTTGTGTTCAAGAGAAGGAAGAAACTCCCAACACTTGAAAAAACCACATGAGGGAGAGTAAATATTGAGGTCTTATTTTAACTATCCATGTAACAGTCTGTTGATTTAAACGTTCAATAAATTGTTACTTGTTAAAATATAGATTTTAGTTCTTTAGACATGCTTTTTACATTACGAAAGTTTAATTTAACCGTTTACACAGAATGCAGAATAAATACAAACAGAAAACAAAGATTAGCACAATTAAAATTTTACTTCCAATGCCACCGGAGACTACAATTTGTAGTAATGCAATTACTTGTTACATTATGCATAAACCATTTTCAGCAGAAGCTTATTTCTGTTACAGAAGAAGCAATGTTGTCATCTACAGCTCTCAAATCTTTAGGTCGTGACTCAATACCAAGCTATGAAAGAGTTCCTAACAATATCATAACAATGTTTTAGGAGAGAATGTCTGTAGATGTGACACTGTATCATTTATTGTCTGCTTACCCTTTAAAAGGCATCATCCATATTTACATAAGGCACAATTCAGATAACATCATTTCCTTTTTTCGGCACTGACAGCCAGTAAAACAAGCTGTGATGCAGGCTGGATATTTGCATCACACTTTGAGTCTCACTGTCATCAACCCTTCCTCTTTTGGACTTTATTATTGCTGAGTTGAGATGGTGAGCTGCTGTGGAGACACGGCAACTCTACAGGCGCTTCAGCGGTTAGTTTGCCGAAATTTGAAAATTCTGACATCATTTACGTATCTTCCACTTTCTCCGAACCTTTTGACTTTCTTCTGTTTGACACCAAAGAAGATACAGTGAAGAACGTTAGAGGTCACAGTTTTGTTTTTATTATGTTTTTTCACAATTTTTTGGTTTTCAACATTTTTCAGAATATTTTGTTTTGTGTTTAACAGAAGATAGTAATTCATAAACGTTTAAAACCCCTTGAGCGTAAGTAATTGGTGAAAATTGTTCTTATTTGGTAAATTATACTTTTAATGTGCCCATTTGTACATGAAATTTAAAAAGTGCTTAAAGGTGCAGTAGGTAATTGTCTTCAGAAACCTTTTAGTTGTGCTGGTTGAAAGTCTCTTCACATTTCAATAGTAATGATTAAAGTAAATAATCTAAATGTATTTTATACATATAACATTTTATACATGAGACTAAAAAAAATGTTTGTTCAATCAAAATTTGTCAGACCGATAATTCCCATAATTCTGGTAAGCAGACCAAACTGTCTGTCAACAAATGAAGACTTTAGATGCAAAAACCTAAATGCCGTCTGAAATTTTCTCCTAAAATGGGTATTTTCCTCAAGCTTCTAGTGTGTATGTTCAGTAAATCCACTTTTATGACAAATAATGTTTTCACATAACATAGGATGCTGAGGAAAATGCTCATTTTAGAAGAAAATTTCAGACAGCACTTAGAGGTTTTTGCATCTGAACTCTTCAAATGTAATTTGTACATCTGCGCACCCTTTCACGCAGACCGATCCGCCATTTGAGCATGCACGCGACAGCGATAAAAACAATTGCTGAATCAAAACTTTGTAAAATCCTGAATCAATATTGGAGTTACTTTTGCATGCTGGAGGAAGGATGACACCATGGCTGAAGTATTTCTTTTAGACGAGTAATGTTCTGTTTTAAAACTATTTTAGTCAAGCAAAGCTGATGTAGATTTTGTTGTATTATGAATGAGTTTTATGCACAACAGTGTTGTTCAGCCACTGAAATCTTCCGACAAAAGATTGATGTGACTATTTTTAGTTTTATAAGGGACCTTTTACAGCAGGGCTGACCAACCATGTTCTTGGGGATCTACCTACCTGCAGATTTCAGTTGCAACCCATATCAAACACATCTTGCTTTAATTATCAAGAGCTGTTCAGGTCCTAATTAATTGGTTCAGGTGTGTTTGATTAGGGTTGGAGCTGAACTCTACAGGAAGGTAGATCTCCAGAAACAGGGTTGAGCAACCTTGTTTTACAGCATAAATAATGGTCCTGTTTCAGAAAGGATGTTAAGTTTGTTAACCCTGAAATGAGAGAAACTCTGGGTTTTCCGTTTAAAAATGGCAGGTTTGTCAAACTGGAGAAGGCAGGGTAAGTCAAGCCTGTTTCTAAAAGAGAGGTAACTTTAACTCAGAGTCAATTACCGTGGTAACTTACTCTGTGAACCTGACCTGGTCAGGAGCAGGTTTTATTCTCTAAACTTTGAGTTTCTGTCAGTCTCCTCCCCTTTTTTAAAGACGAAGCAGTATTTCTCGCCTTAGCCTTACGTTTCCACCCACCTATTTTAATGCTTATTTTGGATGCGCATAAAAAAAATCGGTTGATGGAAACGCCAAGATGCACATAACTTTTGAAAATAGGCATAAACATATGCGCATAGCTGAGTAGGATAAACTTTTTATTCAGTAAGAAAAGATGAGCTTAAACTACGATGGAAACACTTTTACCGAACAAATTCCAGTATGTGTATTAAAAAAGGTTTCTTATAAGAGATCATATGATGATGAAAACGTGTGTGAATGGACAAACCAGCAGGCTGAGCACATTGTAAAACATCTGAAATGTTGTTTTGGTCTTTCTAAAACGCCTTTACCGTTTTAGTATTTATGATATTATATTATTAATGACCTCCAGAACATCTGGTGCATGTCAAGAGCGTCTATTCTCCACGTCTTATGGCTTCAAAAGCCACCACGTTCATTGTGTCGGCATTGTCCTCTGAGGTGAGTCATTTATTAAATAAAGAAAAGATTCACACAGCTTCTTCTACCACAGTAAATTCTGTTTTTACTGTTGATATTTGATGCCAGTTAATCAGGAAGTGACGATTTTGAATAAAACGCTTTATTCACATTTCTTTTATGCAATATTCCAGTTTTGCACATTAATTTAATTAGCATTTTTGGGTGGAAACATAGCTATTGCCTACATTTCAGTCACACAAAGAACAAAGTCACGTACGAGAATGGCTTGTCCTTTTTTAATAGATAATTAGCTTGAATTCACTGACCTTCGACAGGGACATGCACTGTAACAAGATTAATGAGATTTTTAGTACTGCTTACATTCTAAATGTCATATCAACCTCTACCACTTGATCAATAATAAAGGCAGAGATACAAAATTAATAGACTTTTAAATCTATTAAAAACTCAATTTTAGAAATTTTATCTTAAACTGATCAACGTGTGTAAAAGTGGGAACCTTAAATTATCCACTGAACATTAAGGTAAGGTTATATGCATTCTTGTTTTGTCAAATTTGTAGCAGAAAATATGCAGTAGCCTATTTTATGTAACTTAATGCAATTGCATCTGAAATAACTTCAAAATTAGGGCCTACGAGTAATTTCTGCACCCCACCAGCCAAGCAATAAGCATAAAGTAGTCGCTTTAGGAAAAAATCGTGAGAGAGACCAGCGATCCTTGCATGCATGAAAAATTGCACATTATGCCAAGTGCTAACTACACAACTGAAAACGTGCTAGATATAATACAGTTTTTCATTCCGAACTGTAGTATTATAAAGTTCTATAAAGTTTTCTAACTGGCGAATTACATGATGTTGTGGGTCTGTCATCTTTAATGTGCGCGTTTGTGATTTCAGGAGGCGTGGCTTTGAACGGCAGAAGAGGGACTATGTTTTTAAAGCTACTATGATAACGGATAGCATTTTGGCAGATCACCTACTGTACTGCAGCAGTTCCCAACAAGGGGGTCCCGGCCCACAAGGGGGCCTCAGCGAGCTCTGTGTGGGGGCGTGTCATATTTTAAAAAAGTTTTAGCAGTGGATAATTAGGAGAACAATCATGTTGCCTTAGTATATTTCATCCCCTGGCTGACCAAAAAATGGACAAATTTGTAATTCGCCCTCCAGGAAAAAAGACAGAGTCTCACTGATTCGCCTTCAGCAACTAATAGTAAGCATACTGGACCAAGGTGACGAAGCTCCAAACATTTTGGGTCGCCGTGCTAGCAATACTGGAAACACGAAATGCAGGAAATACCAAGATATTTACCTGAACTATGGTTTTATTCTATTTTCTCAAAGCAACAAGTCCCTGACCCAGCCACAGTGCATTATCTATAGCAAAGTTCTTGCTAACGAATGCATGAGGCCGTCCAAATTAATGAGACATTTGCAGACGACTCATCTCCAAAACCACGACAAGCCCAGAGCATATTTAACCGCATGGAGCAGAGGCTTACGTTTTTCAGTTACAGCAGCCTACTGATGTTTTGCTTTCATATTTTACATTTGGCTATTATTTGTGCATAAACATATCTAGATATAGTAATAAACATACTGTTTGTTTGAAAACAGCATTTTTGTCATTATTACTGCAAACTTATATTAGCGATTAATATCATTAAATGTGAAGGGGGGCCTTAAAATAGTTTACGGGGGAAAAGGGGGTCTCAGGCAAAGAAAGGTTGGGAACCACTGACCTACTGCACCTTTAATATAGAGGGTGGCTCTTAATTTCTTTACATTTATCCACTATTGGTAAACACATGCCAGGGCCGGATTAACCAATAGGCATTATGGGCACAGGCCCAGGGGCCCTGCGAGGGGGGGGGCAAATGCTGATTTTGGAGTGTCTATTTAGGCTAAGTGCAAATAGCTCACCTCATTGGAATAAGCTAATCGAGTGCTTCCCGCCAACGCCGTTTGATCGACAAAGACAACATAACTAAAGAGTGTAGTTGACACGAGTGAGAGTGGCGTAGCTCGTAAAGAGCATGGCAACATGTTTTGAGGCGATCGATCATGAACCTGGTTCGAATCCAGCAACTGATGAGCGCGCGTTACATATCTCCTATTACATATCAGATTGTAAATACATTTATTTTCAACAGAAAGGAAAGTTTTGAAATAACCCGCGCTAAATTGGGCAGACTGTAGTGTAGTAGTGGTCGTAGATCAAGTGGATGTAGCAAACGCAAGAGAAAAAGAGGAGGAGGCATCTTTATTGAGGCATGTTCCATGTATACACACACCTTCTTCAAACAGATCCATAATGAGGGTAAAGAAGACACTATAGGGAACGTTAGCTAGCTTTCAAGCTAATGTCAACCAGGTTTTATTAGTATTTTTTATCAAAGTGTGCTTTAAATGCTTTTAAAATCAGGTAAATCTTTGTAGACTATAAATATGTACTATGTCATTTATTTTTAAAAATGTGGGCAAAACATTATACAGTAACTTTATTTTTTAAATTTTATATTAATCTTATTTTTTTATTTAACTATAGGGGTGCGGCCTTGTAGGGGGCCTTACAAGACATTGTGCCCAGGGGCCTCTGAATTCTTAATCCGGGCCTGACAGATGCCCACTGTTCATTTGTCCACTCAAAAATCAGTAGCTTTTGTATTAATTTACAGTCATCATCACAGCATCTGAACAGACAGACAGCCTAATTTTACTCCAGTCATTTTAAAACTGGCGACTTTTAATTGATAATTTTCACTGTAATGTGTCTATTTTCACATATGGTCCACTAAGTTTGAGAACCCCTTGTCTTTGATAATATGAAGTTTGGGGTTTTGTGAAGTCTGCTTTAACTACATCACACTACATAGAGGAAAAGTTGGTTTTATATTCGCACATTCGTTCAGTGACAACTTGTGACAGACTCCCTATATTGTTTACCACAGCACTTTGAATATTTGCTCTGAAATAACCTGCAGGCATGACTTGAAAACAATATTAACACTGTTTATTTGATTGTGAACAATGTTGTACTTTTCATTGGCTGCTAATATGATTTCGCTATTTAGAGTTAGCAAATAATACTTTTATAAAATTATTATAATTAAGGGGAACGTCCGAATGTGCGAATATAAAACCAACTTTACATCTATCCACACTACATGGTGCATTCAACAGACCTGTCCTACAGGCTTCCAGGTTTCTGTCAGGTGGGCGTGTGTCTGTAAAACAGAAAGAAAAACGGGAAAATATGTTTGTTTTGGGAAAAGTAAAGTGAAAAAAGAAAATGCCAGCTTCCAGCGCATCCGGTTCATCTGTACCGACTTCCACTGTTTGTACTTTGTAGCCGAAATGAGTACAGATGAGGGCAGAGAAGCTAGTATGCTAGTCTTGAGAAACGAAACTACTAGCTACATTACAAATACAGTTCAAGACATCGATCTACAGTGTTTTAATCAAACTGTTTGATGTCTTATCACAAAACCATTAAAAACAATTTCATATAACCTTAAAAGACAACAGTCTGTGAAAGACGCTACAAAGAAACAAGATGTTCAAAAAACACGAGGCTTCATCGACCACACAAATGAAATGAAAACAGTTTTCCCATTTATCAACATTAACTTTACACAAGCTCGTTTAGCTTGCCAATTATCAATAAATAATCAGCAATAGTATTTATACAAAGTGATTTTTGAAAGTACACTTGTAACAAACATCAGCTGTCAAACGCCGTGAACGCTGCTGCCTTTACCGTATACGACAGTACAGTCAGAAAGATTAATAATGTCCGTAACGGCCATTAAACAAAACTGTTATGAAAAGCGTACCAGCCATTGTGGAAGTTTATTTGACATCCATGATGAAAGTGCTGTTGTGTTTGTCGGTAGCCGCCGTCTGTAGGTGGGAGGAGCGAGAGATGTCATTCACGGAAACCGCCACTAGAGGGCAGTGTGATTGAGCGCCAAAATAAAAAATAAAACAACAGCAACACCGTTTCACTGTGTGGTAGCATAGATAAATACACTAGATATCGCATACGGACCCTGAGCATGCGTCAATAGCGCCGCCACATTTGTACAGGGCTCCCAGCGCAAATGTCATTCAACCGCACTAGTCAAGACCGTGTGCCAACGTGAAGATGCTGGACTTTAGCGCTGTGTACAGGTATAGTAACAAGCAAACAAAGAAAACAAAGCACAAAGGTAGAACATTTCATAGGTAAGATTTCGTTTTTTACGTTTTTATGTTATGAACCTTTGTGCTCAACAAGTAACGTTATTGTAATAATACAGTCTGCATTCACCATAAGGCAAAGTAGCACCAACTTGCACTAAGTAATCAGCTTATGCTAGTTTTGTTGAATAAAATAAGCAAACAATGCAAAAGAAACATGACAACGAAATGCTGCGGTGCCAGAAACTTGTATTAATGTCAGCTAAGTGAACGAGTCGTTCATAACAGAGATTCATTCACAAACGAATCGCTCCCTCCGTCAGAATGAGAAGTGAAGCAGGAGAAGGGGTGTGTTTCAGGACATGGATTAGATCAAATCTCACAGGAGGGAGGATAATACATTTATATGCATACAAACACACACTCTTTGTCAGCAATGCCCGTGCGGTCACTGATCCATCAATATAGAAAAGTGATGTAAAATTATAATTTTCGCAGTAATAAAAAAAATGTGTACTGACCACCGGGAAAACTCCCGATCATAGATATATGTGTATATCTCTTGCTCTGGATAACCACAGTCCTCCACTACAGCCAGGTCTCGCATTCATTTCAAAGGAGCTACCCTGTACTAAAATGGCAGCTCTATTGACGCATTCCTTCCAATAGACAACAACAGGGCAGGCGACATCTAATGTAAATATGGTGTGGTAGAATGGAATGTAGTTAGAGAGAGAGAGAGAGAGAGCGAGAGTGAGAGTGTGTATGTGTGTGTGTGTGTTTCATATGCTTTATTATTTTGCAAAAACAGATAAATATCATTGCAAAATGCATCTGTTTATTGAAAATCAGGGTTATTCCTTTAAATATTAAGGACTCTTCTTTCATAATAAAAAATATTACATTTTACATTAATTTATCATAATTTTTTTTTATTGATTTTTTTATCATTTAGTGGCGGAAACGGGCTTCCATAAATAACAGCATCATACAAATTTGTTACGTAAATTGTACATGCATTTTACAGAGAAGTAAAGCATCAAATATGCACATATAAGAGAAAAAACTAAAACTATAAAATCATGTGTTAACTACCTCACTGTAGCTAAACAAGTAACAAATGAGTCATCTGCATTAACCCTGTAAAGCCAGAGATATGAAAACATTTGTTTTTAAGTTTATTGAACTGAGAGAAAACAAAATTCGTTGCATGTTTGCTTTATGTTTTACAACATTATTAGGTTTCATGGCTCATATAAAGAACGAATACGAAACTTTCTTTTGTGGAATAATCAAACGTCGATAATAATATAAGATTTGCATGTGTGTGTACGTTTTTATCATATTTAATACATCTTGGTTTTTAGCTCATGTTATGATTTATATATTTTACATAATAATAGTAATGAGCTGGTATTAATGCATAAACAAGAGAAAAATGGTAAGTGTGGAAATAATAGACATAGGCTTGAGTCAAAGGGTTTGTAAGCAGTCTTCATATGCAAATACAGACAATGTTTTAGCTGATTTAGAAAAATGTCACAGCCACTTTTCATGTCTGAAGTACATATCTTTTAAAGCCAACTTAAGAACTTGTGAACAGTGTCTTTTCACTGTTGTATTTAAAAGATCATATTTCAAACCCTGATGAATTTTAACTACCACTGACTTCAGGCTTTCATTCATTTGTTCATTTTCCTTCAGCTTAGTCTCTGATTTATCAGGGGTCGCCACATCAGAATGATGACCTCCCGACTATTCCAGCACGTTTTACGCAGAGGATGCCCTTCCAGCTGCACCCCGTACTGGGAAACATCCATACACATTTATGCACATACACCACAACCAATTTAGTTTACCCAATTCACATAGTGCATGTCTTTGAACTGTGGGGGAAACCCACGCAAACACGGGGAGAACATGCAAACTCTACACAGAAACACCAACTGGCCCAAATGGGTCTCGAACCAGCGCTGTTCTTGCTTTGAGGTGACAGTGCTAAGAGATTAGGCTCTCAAAGGCTGTAAATTATCGTTGAGTCTGCTGAATGATTGATACTGAATGTCTGATGAACAAAATATGAAAGATCTTTCGTAATTATGATAAATATGTAATATTAACAACACAAAACTGTTTGGAAAAACTGCCTATTTTTTTGGGTTTTGGTGCAACCTGCGCGAACCTGAGCATGAAAATAGGTACGTTTAGATCAAATATTAAAACGGCTTGCCATCTTTTTTTGACAGCACAAGAACGTGCGCACTGCGTCTATTCCACAATATACGGTAATAGCGGCAGCAAGATATTATGTTACGGGGCGTTCTTTCAATATCTGACTTTTAAATTCAGCTTGGAGACTTGGACACGAATATAGGTTATTGGGGAAGAAAATGCTTGTGCGAAACGTGCACATTTGTGCGGCAATAATAGTTTGCATTGCACGCAGCTGTTTTTCATTTGGAAATCAGACAGTTAATAACAATGTGACTAAATCTGAATCCAATGCTTTGAAGTCAATATTAAATCTGACTGGAAATGTTACTAAAAGTTTTGAGTCAGCTGAAGACCACACTCAGAGGAGGAACAGCAGTGAAGGTGGAGAACAGATGAACAAAGAGAGCCGTGGAGCAAAACCAGGCGAGTTCATGATCAATCTGAAAGCTGAGAGAATCATTTTCTGGACAATTATCTTTTATAGACAGCATATTTTGTTGCTGACTTTTTATTCTGAGGAACAGAAAATAGCCTAATATTGTCTCAATGATATGTACTGTTAAATATATAGACAGTTATATTTAGGTTAGTGCAACATATTTAATATATAAGTGCTGTTTAAGGAAGAGGCTTTTTTTCCAAATCATTTGTGAACATAATTTTTAATGACTAATTTCTAATAACTAATTTAGTTTGTCTTTGCTATTATGACAATTTTCATTCATTTTCTTTTTCGGCTTAGTCCCTTTATTAATCTGGAATGAACTGCCAACTTATCCAGCATATGTTTTCACGCAGTTGATGCCCTCCAGCTGCAACCCATCACTGGGAAACACCCATACACACTCATTCACACACATACACTACGGACAATTTTAGCTTGCCCAATTCACCTATACCACATGTCTTTAGACTTGTGGGGGAAACCGAAGCACCTGGAGGAAACCCACGCGAACACGGGGAGAACATGCAAACTCCACACAGAAATGCCAGCTGACCCAGCCGAGGCTCGAACCAGCAACCTTCTTGCTGTGAGGCGAACGTGCTACCCACTGCGCCAAATATCAATATAATGTGTACAATTTAGTAGCATCTTATTATTATTAGTTTATAGTCTTCTAATTAATATAATACTATATAATAATAATTAATAATAGTGTATTAGATAGTGTATTAGATATTCCTTTAATGTGTGTGTGTGTGTGTGTATGTGTGTGTGTGTGTGTGTGTGTGTGTACAGCAGGATTTGTTGACTAGTCGCATCTGTTTGGTATCAGGCTGTATACTCAAAGGGAAATCAGTTCAAGAACTGTGTGAATCACGTATGCAGCAAAGATGACGCTGTTTCGCCAGTGTGTGTTTTAAACAATTCTGGTGAATCAATGTGATATTTGTTAGCTCAGCATTCTTGTGTTCCCACCAGCTCTTGAAGTAATTTTTAAAGTGCACCATAGGAAAAGAGAAAAACTGTTCCTCTTTAAATAAAGTCTCTTTAGTGCCATTGATGGTTTCATGAAGAAACATTCACATTCCATTCCTCGGCACAAGTTGTTTATCCAAGTTGTCACTCTTAAAATTAAAGGCCCATTAAATAAAAGCACTTTGGGTTCCACTAAGAACCATAGCATGAACAGTTCTTTTTTTCTTGTATACATATGAATGTCATTTTCTAAAGAAACATTTTACTCTATATTCCTAAAAAAATGAAGGTTGGTATCCTTAAGAATGTTTAACATCCATAGAGACTTTCAATTGCACAAAAAAGTTATCTCTAATGGAAAAAGTAAAAGAAAATGATCCAAGAACTGTTTACTGAAATCTTCTTTGGATGAAGAATGGTTCTTCTTTTGCAAAGCTCTAAATGTCTTTTTGGGATTAAAATTTTTATTCAAATGAATAACCTTTTAGGATTTTTTAGATGGATAAACATTGTTCACAATAAGAAAAACATGGTCCTTTTAAAAACAATTTACTAAAAGATTCTGTGGGGAGCCAAAGAGCATTCTTCTGTGGCATTGAGGCCAAAAACTCCATTTTGGCCAGAAAAATTATTATAATAATAATACTTATTTTTGCACTCATTTAATAGAAAATATGGTTGCCAAAAGAACCTTCAAGCCATTTTTTCCTGATGCAAAGCACATTTTAGTAATCTTTGGGGAACCAACATGTTCTTCTATAGCACGGATGAAAAAAAAAGATCTTGGTTTAAAATGAGAACGTTTTATTTTTAATAATTGGAACCATCAGCACACTTTAAAAAGGTTCTTTATTGGTAATAATGGTTCCATGAAAAATCTTTAACATTCTTGGAAATGCTCTGTTGTACAAAAGGTTATTTATAGTGGAAAAAAATTAACAAATTGTTCTTCACACTTGAAAGTAAAGGGTTATTTTAAGAAGTGTGTACTAAAAAATTACTTGGAGAACCCAACAATCTTTGCCTATACATTTGGTTTTTAAGAGTGAACAAATTCCTGTAAAGTACATTTTGAGCAACTGAAAGGTTGTATGTATAACCAGTGTTGGGGAAAGTTATTTTAGAAAGCAATGCATTATTGAGTTACTCACCAAAAAAGTAACTAGTTGCGTTACTTAGTTACTTTTTATGATAAGTAATGCGTTATGTTACTTTTGGTTACGTTTTATTGCCTGGCTGAGGATTCATATCTATCAAAACTTTTTCTTTCTTTAATAAAGGAGCTTTGCAATTAACAACACACTATATAACCTACACCTTCATTTATCTTTAAAAAACACATCAAAGAATTATATTTTAGGATAATGTTATGAGAACTTCCTGACCCGAGAGCTCTACATGCCATATATACAGATATTTAAAAGTTTAAAGCAATGTGTTTGCTACTTTTGTATTATTTGTCTCAAGTAAAATCACTGTCCATTAAGACAATCCCCTTTTCCTTTCCTTCGATGCGTTCAAAATAATGAACACATTCTCTCACTGACTGCGTGATTCATTGTGACTACTTTCATTTTAATTGAGCAATTTATTTTTAAAAGCTAATTAATTCAACTAAAAAGTAACTTGCATTACATTTTCAAAAAAAGTAACACAAATTTTATTACTTATTCTTTAAAAAGTAATGCTTTACTCGTTACTTAGAAAAGTAATATTATTACAAAACTCACATTACTTGTAATGCGCTACCCCCAACAATGTGTTTTAACAATTTCTTTTAACATGTAAAATATAATTTTTAAATAGTAAGGTTCTCTTTACTCTTGAAATATTAATATATATTTCACCTTCAACCTTTATTTTGAAAAACTCCCATAATTAAAGAGCACACTTATTGTGAAATTTTCTCCAAACATTCTCAGGCTCCTCTTAACAGATAACTGTTAGCGCCCAACTGTTAGTCTTGAGTTAGTGTTTCTTCATTCTCAGATTGTCCACCGCTGGGTTTGGAATCTCTGAAGGTCTCTGATGATCAGCTCCAGTGCTCCTCATATCTGAATGTTGGGCTCGGGCCTCACAGAGGACGCCTTAATATACAGGTAAGTGTGTTTGAGGAGATTCTGAAGGTAGATTTGATGTGATGCAGTGTGTGATGAATTACCATATGTGTGTGTGTGTGTGTTTGCAGTCTGGCCTG
>CAIGQZ010032254.1:2134936-2151860 GCA_903798205.1 Danio tinwini | reverse complement strand
CTTGTACATGTGTGATGACAATAAAGTTGAATCTAATCTAATCTAATTAATAACTCACCCTCATGTCATTCCAAACACCTGAGATCATTGTTCATCTTTAGATCACAAATGAGGATATTTTAGATGAAATCAGAGAGCTCTCTCATCCTCCATACACAGCAACAGTTTGGAGATGTTCAAAGTCTAGAAAAGGAACCAAAAACATTGTCAGAAAAGTCCATGTGACTTTAGTGGCTCAACTGAAATCATACGAAACGACAAGAACACATTTGTGTGACAAAAAAAAAAGTATAGTTTGATGCCAAAGTCTTCCACATTAAATTATGGTGCGCATTTACTACAGGCAATACCTAATGGCAATATGTCATACTTCCTGTAGCAAGCGTGCACCCTGATGAAGCGAAGAAATTGGTGAACAAAGTACACATACCGGACAATGCATTTTACAGATCGTTTAGTGCAGTGTTTCCCAATTCTGTTCCTGGAGGCACACCAACAGTACATATTTTGGATGTCTCCCTTATATCTGAGCCATTAACATTAACAGGTTTTGAAGTCTCTTCTATGGACTGATTTTACGCGGCCGCCATTATTAACAGCGAAATCGAGGCTGCGTTGGGAAGAAACCTGAAAGTATCGCCTGAGTCACACAGGAATGTTGTGTACCTGGCTGTATATATTATCAGCGAAGAGAAAGTGACACAAATTTATTATTTCACCGTCTTCCGAGTGACCTGAAGGTCCGTTCTGAATGAATAGTGAAAATAAAAAGGGATATTTGACCTCATTTTCAGCTAAGTTAAGGGAAATGGCACTACTTAGCTAACATTTTCTTTCCCAAGCACACATTTTAGATGCCGTTCATCAAACTTTAGTTAATGAACTGATTCTTTCACTTTATTAGACTTGCCAAGATTCAAAATGTCAGTACTGAAATAAAAAAACGCCCATATGTCGTTAACATTTAAGGGCTGTTGATGGCGTTTTTAAACAGCGGCGCTGATTTGCCGTTGTGTTCACATGTTTAACAGAAATTACTAAGATTGGCTGTGAAGGTCATCAGTTCACCAAACTCACCATTGTTTACTGAGTGCAAAAACAGACGAGCGATCCGCTGATGATTCGACTGATCTTCACGGCTTTAAAACGATCCAATGTCCGTCTATGTGTGTTTTCAATCTATGAAAAGTGGTGAACTGATGACCTTTACAGTCATTCTGTTGAGCACTGGTGAATACCGCTCTGTCCAACGAGCAGCTTTGGGGCACTCTGATCATTGTTTGATCCATCTTATACCAACCTACAGGCAGAAACTGAAAACAGCCAAACCTGTATTAAGATCTGTGAAAAGATGTACTAACGAAACAGAGCGGGATTCACAAGCCTGTTTCGACCTCACTGACTGGAGTGTCTTCGAAGCTGCTGCAAACTATCTGCAAAATATCACGCTGCTGCAAACTGCTGCAAACTATCACGCTTTTACATCAACAGGAGGTGGTGTACGGATGTAACTGTGTTAAAGAAGATGTGCTGTCCTGATGTGGAAGCGCTTTTCATTAACTGTAAGCCGTTTTATGCACCGCGGGAGTTCTCCTCATTCATTCTTGTCTGTGTTTACATTCCACCACAAGCACACGTGAGGACTGCGTTACAACAGCTGTCTGATCTGATCACAGAGACTGAACAACGACACCCGGACTCTGCTTTTATCATTCTCGGTGACTTTAATCAGGCAAAACTCACACACGAGCTGCCTAAATTCAAACAGCACATCACATGCCCCACCAGAGACAATAACATTTTGGATCATTGCTACACCACAATAAAGGATGCATATCGCTCTGTCGCCAGAGCAGCTATAGGACTCTCCGACCACTGCCTGGTTCATCTTATACCAACTTACAGGCAAAAACTTAAAACTACTAAGCCAGTATTAAGGACTGTTAAGAGATGGACCAACGACACAGAGCAGGTCTTACAAGCCTGTTTTGAATGCACTGATTGGAGTGTTTTTGAAGCTGCAGCCACCAACCTAGACGAGCTCACAGAGACTGTAACATCATACATCAGTTTCTGTGAGGAGTTATGCATCCCTACCAGGACCTACTTATCATTTAACAATGATAAACCATGGTTTACACCAAAACTTAGACAGCTTCGTCATGAAAAAGAGGATGCCTACAGGAGCGGGGACAGGATTTTATACAATCAGGCCAGGAACACACTGACAAAGGAGATTGGTGTGGCCAAGAAAAGCTATGCCAAAAAGCTGCAAAACCAGTTTTCTGCCAACGACCCTGCATCAGTATGGAAAGGCCTGAAAGACATCACAAATTATAAAACGCCATCCCCCAGTATCGACTGCAACAAACATCTTGCAAACGAGCTAAATATCTTCTATTGTAGATTTGACACCTCTGACCAGACACCTCACACCCACCCGGATCATCTCCCTACACAGCCATCAACACCTCCATCCATCTCCCTCTCACCCCCTGCACTTCAGATCAGTGAGGATAATGGGCATCAGATCCTCAGTAAACAGCCATCAACACCTCCAGCCATCTCCTTCTCCACCCCGGCACTTCAGATCAGTGAAGATAATGTGCGTCGGATCTTCAGTAAACAGAGGAGACGAAAAGCACCAGGTCCAGATGGTGTTTCACCAGCCTGTCTGAAAACTTGTGCGGACCAACTGGCTCCCATTTTCACACAGATCTTCAACAGATCACTGGAACAGCGCAAAGTTCCATCCTGCTTCAAATGCTCCACCATCATCCCAATACCAAAGAAACCAAAGATCACAGGACTCAATGACTACAGACTGGTGCTAGCTTATCTGAAGGACATCACTGGACCTTTGCTGGACCCCCTGCAGTTTGCCTATAGAGCAAACCGGTCTGTGGATGATGCAGTCAACATGGGACTGCATTATATCCTAGAACATCTGGACAAACCAGGGAACTACGCAAGGATACTATTTGTGGACTTCAGTTCTGCCTTTAACACCATCGTCCCATCACTGCTCGAGAACAAACTGACCCAGCTGTCTGTCCCTAGCTCTGTCTGTCAATGGATCACCAGCTTTCTGACAGATAGACAACAGCTAGTCAGAATGGGCAAAATCACATCCGACAGCCGCACCATCAGCACTGGTGCCCCCCAGGGATGTGTTCTCTCCCCACTGCTCTTCTCCCTGTACACAAACGACTGCACTGCAAAAGACCCCTCCATTAAGCTCTTGAAGTTTGCGGATGACACTACTGTTATCGGCCTCATCCGGAACGGTGACGAGTCTGCATACAGACAGGAGGTGGAGCGGCTGGCTTTATGGTGCAGATACAACAACCTGGAGCTGAACACGCTCAAAACAGTGGAGATGATAGTGGACTTTAGGAGAAACCCCCCTGCACTCCCCCCACTCACCATCATGAACAGCACTGTGGCTGCAGTAGAGTCATTCAGGTTCCTGGGCACCACCATCTCTCAGGATCTGAAGTGGGACATTCACATAGACTCCATTGTAAAGAAAGCCCAGCAGAGACTGTACTTCCTTCGTCAGCTGAGAAAGTTCAACCTGCCACAGGAGCTGCTCGTACAGTTCTACTCAGCTGTCATCCAATCCATCCTCTGCACTTCAATCACCGTCTGGTTCAGCTCAGCTGCCAAAACCGACCTCCGTAGACTACAGCAAATAGTCCGGACTGCTGAACGAATCACTGGCACTACCCTTCCCACACTTCAAGAACTGTACTCTTCCAGAGTGAGTAAAAGGGCTCGTAAAATCACTCTGGACGCCTCATACCCAGCACACTACCTGTTCGAACTGTTACCGTCTGGTCGGCGCTACAGAGCACCAAGCACAAAAACAGATAGACACAGGAAAAGTTTCTTTCCTCAGGCCATCTACCTCATGAACAGTTAAATATTCCCCTACTGTGCAATAAACGTGCAATACTTTCTCATACGCACTTGTACACAGCACCTTATAACCTGTATATTTACAACATATCTGTACATACATTCAACATCCAGATCTTTTTGATCTTTTTGACTAACTGCATCTCTGTTTAATGTTTATTGCCTTTTCTTTTCTTGTATTTAATTTTGTGTTGTCACTCGTCACTTTATGTACACTGAAAGCTTCTGTTGCCAAAACAAATTCCTTGTGTGTGTGAAGCACACTTGGCAATAAAACTGATTCTGATTCTGTATCTGATTCTGGATGAGCTCACAGAGACTGTAACATCTTATATCAGTTTCTGTGAAGACGTGTGCATTCCTACCAGGACTCAACTCACATACAACAATGACAAACCATGGTTCACTGTAAAACTCAGACAGCTACGCCAGGCCAAGGAGGTTGCTTACAGGAATGGGGAGAGGGCCTTGTATAAACAGGCCAAATACACACTGGAAAAGGAGATCAGAGTCGCAAACTATTCTGAGAAACTAAGGAGTCAGTTCTCTTCCAGCGACTCAGCATCCATGTGGAAAAGTTTGAAAACCATTACAAACTACAAAACACCATCCCCCAGCACTGTAGACAACCAACGACTTGCAAACGTCCTGAATGAGTTTTACTGCCGGTTTGAGAAAACTCCCCTCACCCACTCAGAACTGCTCTTTACATCACCATTAACACCTCCACCACCCCCCGCCTCCCCCATACCTGCACTTTAGTTCAGTGAAGATGATGTGCGCCAGGTCTTCTGGAAAGAAAAGAGGAAAAAAGCACCAGGCCCAGATTTTATAACACCAGCCTGTCTAAAATCCTCTGCTGACCAACTGGCCCCCATCTTCACCCTGATCTTCAACAGATCACTGGAGCTGTGTGAAGTGCCCTCCTGCTTCAAACGTTCCATCATCATTCCCATACCAAAAAAAAACAAACTTACAGGACTAAATGACTACAGACTGGTGGCCCTGACATCTGTGGTCATGAAGTCTTTTGAAAAACTGGTGCTAGCCCACTTGAAGGACATCACTGAACCCTCACTGGACTCCCTTCAGTTTGCCTACAGAGCAAACAGGTCTATGGATGATGCAGTCAATATGGGACTGCATTATGTTCTGCAACACCTAGACAGACCAGGGACCTATGTGAGGATCTTGTTTGTTGACTTCAGCTCAGCTTTTAACACTATCATCCCAAAACTTCTCCTGCCCAAATTAACTCAGCTCTCTGTGCCCACCTCTGTCTGTCAGTGGATCAACAGCTTCCTAATGGACAGGCTAGTGAAGCTGGGAAAATTCTCATCCTGTACCTGCACAATCAGCACTGGCGCCCCCCAGGGGTGTGTCCTCTCCCCACTGCTCTTCTCCCTGTACACAAATGACTGCACTTCAAAAGACTCCTCTGTCAAGCTCCTAAAATTTGCAGATGACACCACATTTATTGACCTCATTCAGGACGGTGACGAGTCTTCTTACAGACAGGAGGTTAAGGAGCTGGCTGTCTGGTACAGTCACAACAGCCTGGAGCTCAACACGCTCAAAACAGTGGAAAAGATAGTGGACTTCAGGAGAAACCCCCCTGCTCTCCCCCCACTGAGCATCATGCACAGCATTGTGGCAGCAGTGAAGTCATTCAGGTTCTTGGGCACCACCATCTCTCAGGACCTGAAGTAGGACACTCACATTGACTCCATTGTCAAAAAAGCTCAACAAAGGCTGTACTTTTCTTGCTGAAACAGTTCTACACCTCCATCATTGACTCAGTAATCTGCACATCAATAACTGTCTGATTTAGCTCCGCTACCAAATCCAACCTCCGAAGACAGCGACGAATAGTTCGGACTGCTGAGCGAATCATTGGTACAACCCTCCCTACTCTTCAAGAACTGTACTTATCCAGAGCGAGCAGAAGGGCTGCTAAAATCACTCTGGACTCCTCACACCCAGCACACTGCCTCTTTGAACTTTTACCTTCTGGTCGACGCTACAGAGCACTGCACACCAGAACAGCCCGACACAGAAACAGTTTCTTCCCTCAGGCAATCCATCTCATGAACACCTGATAATAATAATTGTGGAACCAACATCACTACCTGCTATACACTTTTATACACATATACACTTAACAACACACTTTACATGCCAATTTGCACATAATAGCTGCACATATAATGTTGTATATAGTAATATACCTGTACATACACTTGTCAACTTGTATATTTGCATTCACTACTTTTAAAATATATTTATTACCTGTTTTTTTGTTTTTTTTTGTTTTTTTGTCCTGTCTCTGTAATTCTGTTGCACTGTAGAAGGTCTGTCATGACAACAAATTCCTCGTATGTGTGAACATACCTGGCAATAAAGATCTTTCTGATTCTGAATACTACGGCAAATCAGCAGTGTTTATGAGCGCGCTCAGCTGTGTTTAAATGTTAGCGGGAAATGTACATTTTTAAAACTTCAGTAACAGGACAACAGTGTTACAGACAACACAAGGGTGTGCTTGTTGGGAGGACTGCAGTGTTTTATCACTCACTGGCTTACATAGGCTGAAGCAGGGAAGTATCCCCACGGTGTTTACCAGGTGCCATGAACTGAAGTCTAGGAGGACACTTAAGTGTATTACTCTTAAAGAGATTGTGACATTGTTTGATGCCTAATATGCTTTTAATTGTTTAAATTAAACTGAACCGAATGATATTAAAGTGATGTTTACACCATTTCTGCATTTTAAAGTCGCAGCAACAGCTGGAGGTTTGTAGTACACAGCATGTTGTTGCAATGTTTAGTGCTGATCCTATACTTCCGGGTTTCTTTCCACCGCAGCATCGCTTTCGTGTTTTAAAATGGCAGCCGCGTGAAATAAGCGTATTGTTCTGATGAGTTGATTCAGGTGTGTTTGATTAGGAAGAGATTAAAAAAAATGTGTACTGTTAGTGTGCCTTTAGGAACAGGGTTGGGAAACACTGATTTAGTCTATAAAATATCTGCTGTGTTCAAAGGTCTGATTAAAAAACACTTTAAAATGTATGCTGAGCATTGTAAATGGAAAAGTAATAAAGACATATTCTAAACGTCTGTTTAATGTTTAAAAAATTGACATCAAATAGACATTTTGCAGATGAGCAAACATTCTACATTTACACTTATCTATCAGACTTTTATCGAAAGTGACTTACAAATGAAGTTTTACAAAGTAATTTTGAGAGGAGTATTTGATATGATTGATCACGGCTCGCCTCTCATCTGTAAGCATTAGTAAGCCAATCGGATTCACCCAAGCTCACAGTAAATATCCTGACTAGCATTATTTTCTTATATTCGTTTTTGAAGAATCCCCCCATCCACCCCATCTCCCCCTTTTACTTCTTTACAAGGGTGAGCTCTCGAGAACTGATCTTATACCCTTCCAGCAGGCACAGGACTCAACATGATGTCAGAATGACATTGTACCCCACTGTCATGAGACGTTGCATTTTCTTTTAGAAATAAAAATCGGGTTGACGTCAGAACCCATTGTCAGGCTGAGGTCAATGTCCAACGTCGGACAGACATTACATTTTGGTTACTTTCCAATATGGTCCACTAGGACCATTGTTATTGTTTACATCCGTCAAAATGGTCTATAAGAGCAATTCCAGTGTTATGGATGTAACATTTGCAGTAAAAATTCAAAACATAAATTCACAGAGAAAGTATACGTTAACATTATATTGAAGCAATTGTTTATATTTTCCAAAATAACTAACTACAGAGTTAAAAATGTAAAAAATAAATAATATTTTAAATGAGGAAAGTAAACATGCGTTATGGATGTGACCAGAAAAAGTCTGGGAGTTTACAACAGTATATATACACAGTATATACACAGTATACAGTATATACACAGTATAAAACATACTTTGTAGAAATTCTGTGAATTAAACTGCACAACTCAAAAGCAACAATGCTAATCAAAAGGAGAAAAGTTGGCTCAATATAGAACAAACATGATTGATTTTATTTTATTTGACATTTTGCATTTTTGCATCTCTCTGTTATGGATGTGACAGATGTGAAATTGACACTTGTGCGACTTTGGTAAATCAAATATAATTGTTTAAAAACATTTTTAAGACATCTTTAATTGTTTAAAGACATTTTTTAAGCATCTTTAAAGTACTTTAAAATACTTGCTTACACAAAAAACTTAGAAACAGATTCTCTATTTTGGTTTTTCATGGCAAGGTTGACATTTGCTTGCAATTGCTCATATATTTTTTAGCTACAGTCACACACTGTAAAAAATGCTGGGCTCCATACAATTCCATCATGTTGTCTCAACACAAATCAATTATGTTAACTTACTTGTTTTTACAATTTTAAGTGGATTAAGCATAAAACAATTCGTCACCTTGAAATTATAAGGTTCTATCTGCATTTTAAATGATTTTGAGATATTGAGCTAGCAAACAATCAATAGAACCTTCTAATTCTGAAAAGTCTTTTTCCATTTGGAATTATAAGGTTCTATCTGGCAGATCATTCATCGAAGCATTACTTTACAAGAAATACAATTAAAAATATATAATTTGGTGTTGTAACAATATGTTGATGCTTGTAATTTTCTCATTTTTGCTTTCTATAACATTTTTTTCATGTTTTAGGATAAATATTTTTTCTTGTTCAAAATAAGCATACAAGGCTGTGCCAAATCATTTGTCCAGTGCGGATGTAAATTTGATCTAATTAATATGTAAATATTTATTAAATTTTATGCTTTATATGAATTATTAAATTATATTTATTGAATTATGTGCTCCATGATTTAAGTATTATAATATTATAATATTTATAATGTTATAATTATAACATTAAGTGGCTTAATATTACATTTAAAGACTTTTAAAGAAAACAGACAATGAGCAAATGAGTTTAATAAACACTGAAAAAATTTTCACTTACCATATATACACAAATAAAACTATTTCACGTTTAATATAGACATTTTTTTAATATTTAATATTCTTTTTTAACAATGTAAACTTTAACATTTCATCTCAATGTCAAGAAAATGCTTCTAAATCATCACATTTACACACATCTTAATTGTATGTGGTGCGGCATTATTTAGCTGACTTTGATTTTTGTCTTTCTGGTCTTTCCCGCTGTCAATGGAGCAGTCTGGCGAAATGACAAAGAAAGCTGATCCTGATTGGTCCTCGTGCGTGCATTAAAAATGCTGATTGGCCCACAGAAAGAACCTTATAGAGCAGAGCTAGAGCTCAACTTTGTAGATAAACCGTATTTGTTTTTTAAAAAAAATAATAACATAAAAAAATCCCATAATGTAAATAAGTTGTCATTTAATGAGAATATGTGAATAACTCAATTTTGACAAAAATATCAGATAGAACCAGAGATGTATAGTAACGAAGTAGAACTACTTCACTACTGTACTTAAGTACTAAAAGGTTGTATCTGTACTCTACTGGAGTATTGTTTTTTTTTCTCCTACTTCTACTTTTACTTCAGTACATATTTTCCATGAGCTTAATACTTTTACTCCAGCAGATTTTTTCTGTGTTGCACAGTTACTCGTTACATATATAAAAATGTTACGAATCAATCATTCATTGATCAGACGATCAAAGAACACAGTGCTGCCCGCCTGCATTGAGAGCACTTTAGTTTGTTTTAGACATGGAAAACCCAGAAATTCACCTTCAACTCCTTCACTTTCAACTGTTCATGGCGATGGGGAAAAAGACCACCCGTGACCCTATTTAGAACCAATGTTTGCATTTGTCAGAGTGAAAAACAGTTCATATAGAATGAAGTGCATACTCTACCGTCGCATTTGAAGAAACATGTCAAGTTAAAGATAATATAATACACAAAACAGCAGTTTGAGCTAGCCATAAGAGCTAGATAAGTTAACTACCGTTATCTACCTGCGGTTCATATCATGCTGCAATGTTCACATAACGTTAACTGTCTATCATAAAAGCTGTCACGCTGAATGGTGTTTTTGACCCATCATATATATATATATTTATATTATAAATCGTAAAGCATGGTTCTTTTTGTTCTGCTTAATCCTGTGCCCCAAAAAAGATATTTAAAATAAACAAAACAATATGTCTTTTGACTGCTTTTTTAAAAATAACTACATAACATAATACTTGTACTTTTACTTTCAGTACTTGAGTAGTAAATTTTTAAATAAACTACTTGCAATGCTTAAGTACAAAAAATGTTGAATACTTTAGTACTTCCACTTAAGTATTGTGCTTAAAGAGCACTTCAACTTCTACTCAAGTCACTTTTTTGATAGAGCACTTGTACTTTTACTTAAGTCTGGGTCTCTAGTACTTTATACATCTCTGGATAGAACCTTATAATTCTAAGGTGACAAATTAAGTTGTCCCTCCAAAAACTTAAAAATTGTGTTGATACAGCTCATATTAAATAGGTAGTTTGAACACAGCACACAATCCATTTGCATTACTAAAAACGTGCTTCCAAAAATCGAATTCTCCTATGATTGACTTCTGCAGCTGTAGAAGGGGATTACTGGCGTTTGCTGAACCCAGGCGACTACAAGATCACAGTGTGGGCTGAAGGATACTTCCCTCGCATCCGCCACTGCTCTGTAGGATCTGAGCCGCAGGCCACCATCTGTGACTTCACCCTCACCAAGACGTCGCAGGACCGTCTGAAGCAGATCCTGGCCAGGGGTGGAAAGTTGCCTCGGGATAACCAGGTACGAATCCGAGCCATGCGGATGCGCAAACTCCGAGCCAGCACCAAGATCCTGAACCGCCGCCGAGAACAGCAGCAGCGCCTTAATAAAGTTAAACGCAAGTGATTTATGAAACAGCGAGTCGGTCTGTCGCAGGTTGAGAGACGTTGAGTCAATCGTTGAATGTGTTTTTTTGTTTTTATCACCGCTAACACCGATTTCTGAAGATGCCTCATATGTGAACAAGACTCTGAGTTTGTAGCTGGTTTTCTACACTCAGAATGTACTGATAATGTAATAAAGCGAGTTAAATATTTTACAAGAAGCACCGGTTTCCTCTGCTGCATTAAATCAATTTTATTAATAATTTTCAATTAGTTTTTATCAAATAAAATAGTAACTCGTGAAGTGTCTCCTACAGCTAATTGTCAAACCCACTCTCCTGTGAGAAGCACACTCAAAATTGCGCAATGTTTTTCCACAAATGGGGAAGAGGAAGAGCGTCTTATAGGCGGTCAAATAAATACTTCTTCCAAAAACATCAAATCAAATGATATCAGGGTACAAGAAAACACTAGACTGCCTGACAAAAGTCTTGTCGTCGATCCCAGTTGTAAGAGCATCAAATAATAACTTGATCGTTTGGAAAAGTGGCGGAAGGTAGATTTTTCTGATGAGTCATCTGCTGAACTGCATCCCAATCATCACAAATACTGCAGAAGACCTACTGGAACTCACATGGACCCAAGATTCTCACAGTCAAGTTTGGTGAAGGAAAAATCATGGTTTGGGGGTACATTCAGTATGGGGGTGTGTGAAAGATCTGCAGAGTGGATGACAACGTCAACAGCCTGAGATATCAAGACATTTATGCTGCCCATTACATCAGCAGGATAGCGCTCCTCATACTCCAGCCTCCACATCAAAGTTCCTGAAAGCAAAGAAGATCAAGGTGCTCCAGGATTGGCCAGCCCAGTCACCAGACATGATCATTATTGAGCATGTCTGGGGTAAGATGGAGGAGGAGACATTGAAGATGAATCCAAAGAATCTTAATGAACTCTGGGATTCCTGTAAGAACACTTTCTTTGCTATTCCAGATGACTTTATTAATAAGTTATTTGAGTCATTGCAGAGATGTACGGATGCAGTCGTCCAAGCTCATGGGAGTCATACACAACAGTAATTCTTTTCCACTGCACCATGACTTTATATTCTATACTGTACATTATTTCTGATAAGTGACAAGATTTTTGTCTAAGCAAAGTCAGAACTTACTGTCCTAATACTGTCCAAATCCATATGTCCATATTTTATTTTGGTAAAATAAGCGTAATCTAGAGGCCTTTGCCTTTCATATAAGCCACTTCTAATACCAAACGATCAACTGGAAATCAAGTTATTTGTTGCTCTTATAACTGGGATCGACGACAAGACTTGTCAGGCAGTGTACATAAGTTTTTTTGACTTAATAGTTTTCTTAATAACTGAGAAATTCACTATTATTTTTTTCTATTAGTTTTCCTCACATAAAATGGTAAGATGTGTGAAGTGACTCAGAACAGGTCTGATGATTACGTTCATGTCCTGCCATTGCGAGTCGTTCGATGCATTTGCTCAGCAAAAAGTTGATCAGTTCTGTGACATTCCATTTTAACACTCTAGAAAATTTGCTAGCATCTTTTTTTCATGCTACTAGTAGTTCTCTTTTAGATAATAGTATTTACTAAAGTACTAGTGCTTATGATTTAGATACTTATAGATATTTAAGATGTCAATACTTATTCAGTAGGAGTAAGTACCTATTAGTTAGGGTTGCAGGATATTGGAAAAATCTGACATTGCGATATTTTTTTTTTCTGTAATAAATATTGCGATATAAGATATTGTCATAAGATAACTTGAAGAGCACTATTTGAGTTTTCTATGGAGTCTAACAGTATTCAGCTACTGAAACTGAACAATCACAGTGCAAAAAAAGATTTCCTTACTTACAAATGTCTAAAAATTCTTAGCTCAAGTAAAAATATTGTTTTGTTTTCCACTTTTCTTTCCTTTTCAAGTTTTTATTTAAAAGAAACAAAACTATCTGTCAGTAAGGCAAGTGAAATAATCGAGTTTTTGCTTTGAATTGTAGATATTTATACTTGAAACAAAAATTTTAAGTAAGAAAAAACTTTTTTTTTTTTTTTGCATAAATCCGGTATATTATGTGTAAATACAGAAATGAAATACAATTCTGTAGCTCCTGGTCAACCATAATTCAGACTCAACATTGCATATCTTGCGATGTGACTACTGCGGTTGCACACATTGCAATATGGATGCTGAAACAATATATTGTGCAGCCCTACTAATAGTTCATTACATTCTACTAATGACTAAGTGTTTAATAAGAAATTAAAATGTTGCTTTTGACATTGATATTTCAACTGTAGTATTATTTATTAGATAATGGTACTTGGTGATTAGCTACTAGTAGAAGCAAGTACCAATTCGAATGTTACATTTTTTGTTTAATTGTACTAAGACATTCTGACCAGTAATAATAGAAGTAAAAAAGGTCAGTAATAAACACAAGAGATGTGTCTACATAGTAGTACCTAATAAATGACTAGTATATTGAAAAGGTAAGTATTAGTATCAATTAGACTTCTTTCAGTCATTTCCTTTCACCTTAGTCTCTTATTTATCAGGGGTCAACAAACCGCCAACTATTCCGACATATGTTTTACGCAGCGGATGCCCTTCCAATTGCTACCCAGTACTGAGAAAGAGATTCATAAATTCTCACATTTATACACACTCATACACTAGGCCAATTTTGTGTACCCAATTCACCTGTAGCGCATGTTTATGGACTTGTGGGGGAAACCGGAGGAAACTCGCACCAACACGGGGTGAACATGCAAACTCCACACAGAAATGCCAACTGACCTAGCCGGAACTCAAACTAGTGACCATTCTGCTGTAAGGCGTCAGTGCTAACTACTGAGCCACAATTACCATTAAACATTAAAACATTTCAAAACTCCAAGTACATTCAGAAGTCAGTTCACTGTCACCTTTAACTCTCAGACACACAAACACACATTCATACACTGGAGCTGGGCTGGAATAATAAAGCTGAAAGCTCACCTTTAAATAAATTCAGTTTTTACAAATATGAAAAGGTTAATTTAAATTGTAATATTTCACATTATCAAGGTTTTATTTTTGATTGAATCAATGCAGCTTTGGTGAGCATGAGACATCTTTCAGAAGTAAAAAAATAATAACAAAATCTCACTAAATCTGACACCAAATATTTGAACTGCTTAATAAATATATATATATATATATATATATACAGTTAGGTACATAAATATTTGGACATCAACACAATTGGATGTTAAGACAAAATGGAAGGGGAAATGCCCCAAGAACAAGAAGGAACTGAAGACAGTTGCTGTAGAGCAGGGGGGTCCAAACTCAGGCCTGGAGGGCCGGTGTCCTGCAGAGTTTAGTTCCAGCTTGCTTCAACACACCTGCCATGTAGTTTATAGTTTATCTAGTAAGAGCTTGAGTAGCTGCTTCAGGTGTATTTGATTAGGGTTGGAGCTAAACTCCCCAAGACACCAGCCCTCCAGGACCAAGTTTGGACATTTAGAATGGGAGAATGAAACCCAGCGTCTGGTGATGTCTCTGCATTCCAGACTTCAGGATTTGCAACCAAGTATTAAAAAGCGAAAGTTTGATTTATGATTATTATTCTGTCCAATTACTTTTGGTCCCTTAACAAGTGGGAGGCACATACGCAAACTGTTGTAATTCCTACACTGTTCACATGATTTGGATGGAAATAGCCTTAGCTGACAGTCTGCAGCACTAAAGCACATCTTGTTAGTTTCATTTGTGTTGGTGTATAGAGCCAAAAACGTTGTCGATGTCCAATTATTTATAGACCTAATTTTATATATATATACTGCTTAGCTTATTTTTTTTATTTTTCCCAATCCTTCAAAGCAGATGCTGATGTTTATTCATTCATTCATTTTCTTTTCGGCTTAGTCCCTTCATTAATCCGGGGTCGCCACAGCGGAATGCAGCGCTGATGCTTATTCAGTGCGCTCATTATTCTAACTATGCTCAAAGTCTCATTCCTCCTTCTGTTTACAGCATTTCTCTTCCCCATGACAAACAGAAGATATGAAAAAGTCCTTTATTTAATATATCTGTACCACTGCATCCTTAGTAAGGTTAACGTGAATAGACTTTCACTGTTACACTGCTTTTACAATTCCATTTTTAAGAATGGTCACTCAGTTTAAATAACTGATGAGGAGGAACCATTGAAAACTGGTTCCAAAAAAGTTGAACATTCGGATTTTTGTCCTTTTTTTTTTAATCACCTTTTGTCCAACCGTATAAAAAACACTCATGCGACATCTGAACCTGCATCTCCCATTGAGCTCAAATCTCCAGCAATGTGCGTGGTGAGCATCAGAACATTCCAGAACTGCTGATTGTCCATGTAGAGTCCAGCATAGACTGTTAAAAAAATATCTGATTATTAACAGTTTCCATATTTTGTGATTTTCTGTTTATTTACGGTTGTGAATTGCATTATGGGAGCTTGATCTCATCTCTGTCGACTTTTGATGTTGAAAATTCAACTCTGCAGATTAACAGAGCGACTCTTATCGACATTTTAGTAGTTTGAAACTATATATTGTACAAGAAATAATATACAATCTGTAAAATAACAACTGGCAGTTTGTTTTCAGGTTTTTATACCGTATTTAACAACACCAATACAGACAATATATTATTCAAACTATTCACATTTTCAAGTTGTTGAAAGATTAAGATCCCATAATACAATTCAAAAGCAGAAATAAATGAAAACAAAAGAGCAAAACAGGAAAAACTGTTCATTTGTGGACATTTTTTTACAGTGTATGAAAAAAACGGAACATTTCAAAACTCCCAGTCCATTCAGGAGTCAATCATCATCATCATATTGTCTTCAATACTGTTTCTCTCACACACACACTGCTTTGACAAAACAAACCAGACTTCAGTTAGTGTTATTAAAGACAAACAATTAGTAAAAGTGACAAACTTCCAGAAATGAAGCTTCTGAAAATGAATATGGCATCACGAAATCTAAAATGTTTGGCAAACCGCAAAAAAAATTGCCATCGACTGCTTGCGAATTCATGAAAACGATTGGCTGAAGCGTTTACTGCAGTGCTGAATGAACAGATTGTAAACGCTCGAGTGACTCATTCAACCCCTGAAAAATCTGAATGCTTTCTCTTTCCCTCCTCAAACAGTGTAGAGAACACACATCTAAAACTGACAAACATGTACAAGGTCACACACACACACACACACACACACACACACACACACCACGCACGCACACGAACACACACACACACACACACACACACAAACACAAACACACAAACAAACAAACAAACAAACAAAAATAAACACTCTGTTGCTTTAAGGTAGTTTCGCTCTCCTGTTCTCCAGAATGAGCTTCTTCCATTCGCAGGATATCAGTGTAGATTTTCAAGTTTAAATTGATCTGCAAGTGTTAAAAGTGTGGCTGATACAGAGCTACGCGTCCACTGAGGCAGCCTGAAGCGAACTGACAGTGAGTGGGGGAGAATTTGGAGGTGAGCACCACATCACTGTGAGAGTAGATGGAGCGAACCTCCCTGAGCTGAGCCGTCCGAACGGGCATACAGTCCACTAGTTCCGCACAGTTCTCATCGAACGCCAGCAGACGCACACCGTAACCGTACGGAGAGCAGATGAGCCGGCCGTCAGGACTGAAGCACAGCTCCTTGATGTATCCGCGGCCGACGTTTGCCTCCTCAATGTAGTGTGTGAGACGCAACGAGCAGCGTGGAGACACTGGAGGTCGAGGTGGAGCTCCTTCTTGAAACTCGTACACACACGTCCACTGAGAAACACAGAGATCAGATTGTTGCATGAACACCAACTTATAATTTACTTTAGTCACCCTCATAGGCACATATTTATACATTTTAAAAATACTTTTAAATACTCATTATTTCATATACAATAAAGGTTTTTGCACACGGATTCTAAAATGTTTTACGTATTGATTATTATAAAAAAAAGACAAATATTTCACATTGGAATTTTTTGTTTCATAAAAAAAAAATAATAAATTAAATAAAAATACTAAACTAAAATTACACACACATATATATATATATA
>CAIGQZ010032254.1:2106741-2124673 GCA_903798205.1 Danio tinwini | reverse complement strand
ATAAGAAGATACCTCATTTAGATATTCACAACTCCACTGTGCTGATTTCTTATGACACAAATCAAATATACAGTTGAAGTCAGAATTATTAGTCTGCCTGTTTATTTTTTCCCCCAATTTCTGTTTAACAGAGAGAAGATTTAACACATTTCTACGCATAATAGTTTTAACACATTTCTAATAACTGAATTATTTGATCTTTGCCATAATGACAGAAAATAATATTTCACTAGATATTTTTCCAAGACACTTCTATACAGATTAAAGTGACAATTAAAGGCATAACTAGGTTAATTAGGTTAACTAGACAGGTTCGGGTAATTAGGCAAGTTATTGTATAACGATGGTTTGCTTTGTAGACTATCCGGAAAAAATATAGCTTAAAGGATAAGGATATAGCTTAAATTTTAAATAATTTTGACTTTAAAAAAATTTAAAACTGCTTTTATTCTAGCCAAATAAAACAAATAAGACTTTCCCCCAGAAGAAAAAATATTATCAGACATAATTTGGGAAATATTTAAAAAAGAAAAAACTCAAAGGGGGCTAATAATTCTGACTTACTGTCGGTATTAAATTGAATACTGCCTTAACTCCTGAAGCTTTTATTATGAGGCGCCGTGTAGGATTTAAATTAAACTTCCCTTATTAACACACATAAAACACATGCATATACACCTATAGATTACTCGCATGTACACCTATACTATTGGATGTTCAAAACAACATATATGAAACTTGCATATATACATATAAACTTGATGCATGCATACACCCACATACACACGCACATACATATAAACTCCATCCTCGCATAAACACCTACATTAACACATGCACATACATATAAACTGGCTGCATGCAAACATACCTGTACCTTGTTTAGGCATAGGGCGATATTAGATTCTGACGGTATGATAACCTTGGATAAAAATATCATGGTTTCACGCTATTGTGATTACTGCTCTAAAATATGTTCTTTTTTAATGTTTGAGTAAAAAACTAAAACTTTTTTCCCCTTTGAACACAATATATTTTATTTTGAGAAAAATTAAAAATATTTTGGAGCAATAAACATGTCAGGCTAAAGGAGTTATTGACTTCTGCCTTCATGTGTTTCAAAAACAGCTTTTTTTACTATTTAAAACGGCATCTTTAGATATCTTTGCTGCTGAAGATACTGCTGTCCTAAAAAAGAAAACAAAAAATGTGAATAAAAAAATCGTACACATATCTTAGGAACGGTATTGCAGAAAATTTTGGTGGTTTTAAAACCTTGACTTTTCCAAACCGCAGTATACCTTGAAAACCCATCAACCCATGCCTAACCTTGTTATGCGTGAAAATACTCACAACACATGCAAATACAGAAATGCACTGCAAATAGCAAAGACCGCAAGAAAAATGTGTCAAGGGACTTTTTAGATTGTTTATTAGATTTTTTTAGAGATGTAATTAGTAAACAATAATTCATCAATCTCTGACTAAACATGTGCATGAAAATACTCACAACACATGCAGATACAAAAATGCACTGCGAGTAGCACAAATAAAAACAAAAATGGGGAGCCAAAAATCATCCTAATCGATCTAGCATTATAAATTCTTTTTAAATAGAGATATTAAGCCATACGGTGAAAGACTATTCACTGGTCTTTCGTAGAAAACTTAAATTACAAAATGTTTAATTATGTGTACTGTATCTATTAATGACAACTATACGTACTGCTCTGGTGTTTGTCAAATTTACCAAATCAAAATCAAATCAAATTGGAGCTAAGCCGTTAAATTGATTTCAAGCATCAAAGCAATAAAACTGTTTTGAAGTTTAATTAGAAAGTCTTTTGTTCTGAACAATCAAAAATCAATATACTAATTACTTTTGGCCTTTTTTTTATAATTTTAAACATCATAAATTTTAGTATGGCCATTTATTTATTTATACATTTTAATAAGCACACTTTAGACTAAGCATGTTTTAGTTTGTCATAAATATGCATGCATAATGAAGGTGCAACATTATTTTACCCACATTTTAGACACTTGCATTTCATTTTCCCTTTACTTGTCTTATAATTTATATTGTTAAAACATTCTCACATTTTGCAGGGCCATGTGTTGTAAAACCCAAGGATGTTTTAATACTACAAATACATTTTGGATATTTTTTGTTAATTCAGTTTATTTCTGAATGTTAAGTAATCAAAAGTAATAAAAGTAGTAGTTGTTCTTGTTGTTATTATTATTATTAATATTGTTGTTGTCATTTTTACTGTCATCATTACCATTCATGTTATCATTCTGGAGTCTGGACCACTGATTTCTATCATATGTTCTATTTATTTCTATATTATTCTTGCTTGCTTTTTTGAATCATGTTGTATATTTTTATGTTCTCTTGTTTATATACTTTGTTTGAACTGTCCACCCAGTTACCTTTGCATTTTTACGGTATGTACCTTATTATTATTTTTCTGCCATTTGATTTTCTCTATTTTCCATTTGTATTTGATTCCATGTCATTTGTGTACCTTTTAGCATAATGAAAATAAGCAAACTCATAAAATCAAAAGTGATGCTCAGAAACGGGGACTCGTGACAAGGGCATCCCTGAACCCATGCTCACCCGTCTGGCGAGTACTCCAGGTTAAAGACAGCCCCGTGGGTTTGTGTGCTGAGGTTCACTGAATCCGCGGCCGGACTCATGGACGAATAAAGCCGTGTCATGGTACGGAAATGGTCCCGCGCGGGGTCCACGAACGGCCCCCTGCGGATCTTCCTCCTGCAGATCCAGGAGAACAGAGAGTCGCAGGCGCCGGAGCCCCTGCAGCCAGAACCAGAAGCCGAGCTTGTCCCGCCGTCGGCGGTCACCTCCGGCCTCGAGCTGCCCTCTGTCCCGGCACACTCGCGGGCCGCCTGCGGTGATGCAGGTCTCGTGGAGCCCCGGTCTTCATCGCTGTCCTCCTCCTCCTCCTCTTCCTCCTCCTCTTCCTCCCGCAGGAGATCAGCGCGCGGCTCCTCGTTGTCGCTCGGATGTCCCGAGCTCATTGTTCCTCTAATGCTGCTGGAGGCTCCGTGCTGAGACTCCGCAAAACTGTCCCGCCTGCGGTGGAGGCACAGGCGCTGGACCCGCGAGCCAGGCCGTCCTGCAATGTGTGTAGAAACCGCTTAAACATCCATTAATACAAACACCACAGTACTGCGGATGTGCGCGGATACATCAGAAGACTACGTATTTCCGGTTCCTCCTCTGCATAAATTAAAGCAAAACTGAGTTAGATGTGACTGGATTTTCTTTGTTCTAAATCTAAAGTTTAGTAAAACAATCAAAAATAAAGCTGTTAAAAAGAATTATGGATAAAAAAAACTTATGAAATTATGTGAAAATAAAAAATTATGTTAATGCCGATGACTTGATCTTCAGTAGAAGATTAAATAATAATTTTGGGTTAAATAGTGGTTCATGTTTATTCATAAAATAAAAGTAAATCATTATTATTATTATTATTAATAATAATAATAATAATAATAATAATAATATAATTTTATTTAACTCCATATATTTATTATTACGAGTGGCTACCAGTGACAGAGTTCGAACGGGAATTGAAATAATAATAATAATAATAATAATAATAATAATAAATATAAAATAATAATAAAAAGCCATTTTGGATATTCTGAGGGTGAGTAAATAATTTTTTGTTTTGTGGAAATGAAAGTTCCATTAAATGTTTCTCACTTTTATATCAGACGTTCATTTTCAACAAACTGAAAATAAAGTGAAAATATATTCAGAATTTACTGGTTTTATATGTTACTTTATTTCATAAACAGGTGATTAAGTAAATAGAACCCGATTTATTTTTGTAACAGCCTCTGTGACTAACATGAGGTCCAGTTAAACACTGTCGTTCATCTCAATCATTTACTTAGATTCATTTAAAAACGATCATTCATTTAAACTCCACTTAAAGACTTTTAAATGGATCATGAAGTCATTCACTCAAATGATTCATTCAGGAAAACAACGCACTTTACTCTTGCTTTGTTTTATTGGTGAAACAGAAACAACAGCGTTTTAAATACAACTCACTCATTATCATTAAACCCCGTTTGTTAAACTGTTGTATAGAATAAATCATACTTACAATCATGCTGAAATTCTGAAAAACTCAATTTTGATTTTACATAATTACATAAGGCGATGCGGTGGCGCAGTAGGTAGTGCTGTCACCTCACAGCAAGAAGGTTGCTGGTTCGAGCCTCGGCTGGGTCAGCTGGCATTTCTGTGTGGAGCTTGAATGTTCTCCCTGTGTTTGTGTGGGTTTGCTCCGGTTTCCCCCACAAGTCCAAAGACATGCAGTACAGGTGAATTGGGTAAGCTAAAATGTCAGTAGTGTATGAGTGTGTATGGATGTTTTTCAATCCGCTGCGTAAAAACATATGCTGGATAAGTTGGTGGTTCATAACGCTGTGGCGACCCCAGATTAATAAAGGGACTAAGCCGAAAAGAAAATGAATGAATAAATAATTACATAAAGCATAGTTACTTAACAATCATTTAATAATTTGGTCTCTCAAGTTGTGTTTATGTTTGTTTGCAGAGCGAGTGACACTTGATAATGTCAGCTGTTATACTTTTATCAATACATATTAATTCATTCATTTTCTTTTCAGCTTAGTCCCTTTATTAATCTGGGGTCAACACAGCGGAATGAACCACCAACTTATCCAGCATATGTTTTTTGCAGTGGATGCTCTTCCAGCTGCAACCTATCACTGGGAAACATCTATACACACTCATTCACTACTGGCAATTTAGCTTACCCAATTCACCTGTACCACATGTCTTTCAGAGGAAACCCACGTGAACACGGGGAGAACATGCAAACTCCACACAGAAACGCCAACTGACCCAGCCGAGGCTCGAACCAGCGACCTTTTTGCTGTGAGGTGAACGTGCTACCCACTGCGCCACCGTGCAGCCATAAATAATATTATATAACATTATTAATATATTAATCAATAATTTTATTTGAAAAAAAAAAAATATATATATATATATATATATATATCGCACACCTCTATTTGGGACTTAAATGGTATATCAAACACATGATGACTTCAAAACAAACTCTGATTCAGAAAGATAATTAGAAATGTCAAAGCTTCATAATGAATCGTTTTATACAGTCAACATATTCACAACAAGATCTTGAGAAAACTGTTTGTTAAAGGCTTTAAAAATACAGAGAACAAAAATAGACAAAGTTCAGTAGTTTGAATGATAATCGCTCTCTTGTTAAACTAAAATAACACACAATCAGTCACTGCATCAGTTTTATATTCAATCAACTGAAAAGGTCTTTTTTATGAGGTATAGTTGTGAAAAACAGCTTAATCAGCATACTGTAAGTATATGAAGCGGATCATCCCAAACCCTGAGACCCTGAGACCCTCATCCATGCTGGATGTTGTCATGTTTTGCTGCATATTGTTGTCAGTGCCACACAACTACAACTAAACCCACTGCACTGCATTAGTGCTGCTAACTTAAAGAGTGCATTCACACAAACATGATCATTCTGTCATAACTTACTCAGCCACATGGTCCAAACTTTTATATACTGCACTGTAAAAAATGGTGGGCTGCACACAATTCCTACATGTTGTCCCAACACAAATCAGTTAACTTAATCATTTTTTTTTACAAATGTAAGACAATCAATTTGCCCCCCAAAAAACTTAAAGTAGTATTTTTGAGTGTCAATTAACAAGAATTTTGTTAATAATAATGATATTATTAGTGATAATGATATTTGGGGAAAATGGTTTGGTGAAATTTTTATAGTAATTAAATGATATTAATTTAAAATGTTTATAATAATTAGATGCTTTGCTATCTTTTTTTTCCCTTTGAGTTGTGCAATGCAATAAGGGCCTCTTATAGCGAGATTAGGGATGCACCGAAATTAAACTTTTGGGCTGCAACAGAAAATTCTGGGTGCATTTGGCTGAAAACTGAAACTGCTTTGTAATAACCGGAATTATTTGAATAAATTATTGTAAAAATTATATTTTTATATTAAATAATAAAGTATTTTTGTAATGCTTTTTAAATTTAACTCATTCATTCATTTTCTTTTCAGCTTAGTCACTTTATTAATCCGGGGTCGCCACAGCGGAATGAACCGCCAACTTATCCAGCACATGTTTTACGCAGCGGATGCTCTTTCAGCTGCAAGCCATCTCTGGGAAACATCCATACACACTCATTCACACGCATACACTATGGACAAATTAGCCCATCTAATTCACCTGTACTGCATGTCTTTGGACACCCGGAGCATCCGGAGGAAACTTACGCGAACACAGGGAGAACATGCAAACTCCACACAGATACGCCAACCGACCTTCTTGCTGTGAAATGACAGCACTACCTACTGCGCCACTGCGTTGCTAAATTTAACTCAGTATCTTAAATTAAGTTTATGCCAAAATGAAAATGATGACATCTTTTACTCACCCTCTACTTATTTTAAACTGTTATGAGTTTCTTTCTTCTGTTGAACACAAAAGAAGATATTTTGAATAATGCTGAAAACCTGTAACCACTGACTTCCATAGCAGGAAAAACAACTACTATGGAAGTCAACGGTTAAAACAGTTACAGGTTCCCAGCATTATTAAAAGTATCTTCAACAGAGTCAAAAAAAAAAACTCAAACAGGTTTTGAACAGGTGAAGGGAAATGATGACAGAATTTTCATTTTTGGGTGAACCATGCATCTGTTTGGGTAATATCACGTCAAGGAACACAACTTTTTGCAAATAGGCTCATTTTACATTCAAGTTAAACAGTTGAGTTTATTTATTTTTAAATCTATTCAGACAATCTCCGGGTCTGACAGAAGAACTTTTAGCTTAGACCAGGGGTGTCCAACCTCAGTCCTGGAGGGCCGGTGTCCTGCTGAGTTTAGCTCCAACACACCTGCCAGGACGTTTCTAGTATACCTAAGAGCTTGATTAGCTGGTTCAGATGTGTTTGATTGGGGTTGGAGCTAAACTCTCAAGGACACCGGCACTCCAGGACCGAGTTCGGACACCCCTGGATTAGACCATTAGCATCTCAATCAAAAAAATCCAAAGAGCCCCCCCCCCCCCGCCCCAAGTAAAACTTGACCCTTATGTAGTTAAAATGTGCACCAAGACTGATGGAAAATGAATAGTTGATATTGCTAGGAACTATACTCCCACTCTAGCATACACTTATGGAAAAAAACTTATGGAAAAAATCTAACAGAAGTTGCTACTAAATTCATTTGTTAACTAAATTAACAAATGAAATGCAAAATGTTTTTAAATGGTTGCAAAATTCAAATCTCACCTTAAATGTTGAAATAACTGTATCCATCTGTTTCTCAAATAGGTATAAAGTTGGAAATGTTTTAGAAACGTTTATAAATGGGCAAAGTATTAAAAATGTCACTGAATTCAAATATTTAGGCATCACGTTGGACTCAAATCCTAATTTTAAAACTTATATTAAAAAACTTGCTACTACACTATGATTCAATCTAAGAAATTTTAAACATATCAGAGATTCTCTGACTTATGAGGCCTCTGGTATGTATTTAAATACTATGATTGTTCCACATTTGTTGTACTGTATAACGGGCTGATCTCAGACATGTAAATCATCTTTAACATCGTTGGAATCATTATACAAGAGAGCACTTAAAATTTATGATAAAAAGCCTCATTTGTACCATCACTTCAATATCTTTAAAAAAACTCTCTTAAGTTTTGATAATATTATTAAATATTCCAATATTTGTTTTGTTTTTAAAATTATTCACAATCTTTCTGCTCCATTGTTAAAATTTTTTAATTCCAAATTAGAGAAAACATCACGAATGACACGTTCTATGTTAAGAGGAGAATGTATTGTTGCTAGACGTAAGACCTCTTTTGGTCAATCTTCTTTTATTTATAAGGCCACAAATCTATGGAATTCTCTCCCAACAGAAATCATCACATTTACAAGTTATAAGGTGTTTTCACACCTGACTAGGAGGTGGTTTTGTCAATTGGATATTATTGTTTTTATTTATACCTGTCCAGGGACTGCAGGTGGAAATCAGCAATCTTGCTACAACCTGGCACAATGCATCTTTTCTCTTTGAGGTTAATGTAATTTTTATGCATGTCCCTGTTAAATAGATAAGAGCAATTCCATGCAAATGTCAACCTTGCCATGAAAAAAAATTAAGTTTCACAAAAATAGAAAAACCGTTTCTACATTTTTTGTGTAACTTAAGCAAGTATTTTACAGTACTTTGAAAATACTCTTAAATGTATCTGTCAGAGTTTAAAACTATTATATTTAGTTTGCCAAAATCACACAAGTGGCAATTTCACATCTGTCACATCCATAACGGAAAAGTGTCACATCCATAACAAAGCTTTTACCTCATAAATGCAAAAATATTAAGTAAAATTAAATCAATCATGTTTGTTTTATAGTGAGCCGACTCATATCTGTTTGATTAGCATTGTTTCTTTTGGTTTGTGCAGTTTATTTGACAGGATTTCTACAAAGTATGTTGTATACTGCAAGCTCACAAACTTTTTTGGGCACATCCATAACGCATGTTTGTTTTCCTCATTTAAAGTATAAACATTTTTTACAGATTGATATTTTTCTGATTTGATCTGTTTTGGAAAATATAAACAGATGTGTCAATATAATGTTAACGTATACTTTGATTTACTTTGAATTACTGTGAATTTATGTTTTGAGTTTTTACTGCAAACGTCACATCCACAATTGCTCATAAATTTATTCATAACAATCAAGGATTTTGGACTATTTTTTAGACCCAGAGATCAGCTGAATGGATTCAAAAATGGAAAAACTCAACTGTTTAACTCTGGGTGACTTGTAAAACGAGCCTATTTGCAAAAAAATCTTCCTTTAACTACGTCATAATTCATATAAAACAAAAACACACACAAAAGTACACTTGAAGTCAAAACTATTAGCCCTCCTGAGTTGTTAGTCCCTCTGTTTTTTTTTTTTTTTAAGAGAGCAGATTTCTTCAACACATTTCTAAACATAATAGTTTTAATAACTCACCTCTAATAACTGATTTATTTTATCTTCACCATGATGAAAGTAAATAATATTTTACTAGATATTTTTCAAGACACTTCTATACAGCTTAAAGTGACATTTAAAGGCTTAACTAGGTTAATTAGGTTAACTAGGCAGGTTAGGGTAATTAGGCAAGTTATTGTATAACAATGGTTTGTTCTGTAGAATATTGAAAAAATATATAGCTTAAAGGGGCTAATAATTGTAATTTTTAAGCCATCTTAAAATGGCTTTAAAAAAAATTAAAAACTGCTTTTATTTTAGTCGAAATAAAACAAATAAGACTTTCTCCAGAAGAAGAAAATATTATCAGACATACTGTGAAAATTTCCTTGCTCTGTTAAACATCATTTGGGAAATATTTAAAAAAGAAAAATAATTCAAAGGGGGCTAGTAATTCTGACTTCAACTGTGTATTGTTTGCTTTCATAACTTTAATTATCAAGTCAACGTAACTGCATAGAGACTCAAAATGTGTGTTTTTTCTTAATGAGTGAGTGACCACTGACTTTCATCAAAATATTACAAGAACGCAAGCATGCTTGGAGTAAATGATGACAGAATATTCACTTTTGGCCTTTTAATGATTCCTTTCTCTACAGCATATCTCTAATTCTCTGCGACTGGCTCTCTATCATACTGTCATACACAGAGCGATACACACTCAGGACCTCGTGGGCCGTGGGCCTCATGTGAGCCTCCTTCCTCTTGCACTCGCTGTAGATCTGAAACAAGTGGAAGTGGATGATATCACTTCCCAAGACGTCCCCCAACAGAAAGCGTGTCACGTCAGGGATCTTCCAGATGTCCGTCTTTTCGTCGTACCCAGGCATGGCTTCATCTGAGAAGGGCACGTCCTCGCCGTGAGGCCACAACTGCTCAGGAGCAACAAAGTCCCCAGTGAGCGCATGATGCCCGCATTTCACTCCCAATGCCCCCTTCTTCACCTCAGGCAGGGCGTCCAGGTCATTGGCCAACAGACGCATGTCGGAAGCGAGAAGAAACTGGCTGAGGGTTTTGTGCAGGTCATTGGAGTCACACATTACTCTGATCCCCGCCGGACTGCTGTGCAAGTATGCCAGGAAGGCCACGTAGTCTATTGCAAGCTGTAGGCGAGTGTGCCAGGAGTTTCGCCAGCGATATCGCTCTTGCGCGAGTGTGGTGTCGAGCGTCAGTGCTGAACCCAGAGGGTGGTATTCAGTAACAAACACAGCGTCCTCTTCACACACACCTACCAGCGTCACCACGTGAGAGCTCTGCAAGGCACGGAGCATTGACAGTCCATGGAGGAAGTCATCTGCATACTGATTTGAAGACAGGACAGACAGCGCCACCTTCTGTCCTTGCCACTCTGACAGATAAACCTGGAAAAGAAGAGGCAAAAAAACGATATATGAGAATGACAAGAATTGTGATTGTTGACTCATCGCATTTTAAGTCACGACAATTGAAGTGTTAGTTCACGTCATTGCGATTGTACAGAAATAAACACCTAAAACAAATTTGTCTTCGGCGTAAATTTAGGGTGCACCTTTACTATAGGCAGTATGACATTTGCAGAGGTTAAAGTAAAAAAAAGTCCTGAGCCTGAACTGTTTTTTAGGGGTGGGGGTGGGTGGGGGGTTAGACGGAGACTGAGATAGACTCTCTTTAATGATTATGCTTTGCACCATTTATTTAAAAGTACTATATCAAATAAAGTGTTTCTTCTAAACAATAACAAGTGCTTAAAGTGCTTAAATAACAAGTGCTCAAAGTGCTAAAGAACTGAACTGCTAAACTGAAGATTAGAAGTGAAATCAAGGCCAATATCACTTCTTTTTTCTTTTTTTCTGGGTTGTAAGCAAACTCTTTCTTTTTAAGACATTTAGACCAGAAGATGGAGCTGGTACAGTGGAGAAGGCTGAGGAATTGCTGTTTGTCCAATCATGTTTTTTCTTCCGTCAAATAAAAATATCAGGCTACCTCAAATCGATAGCTCCACAGGAAATATGCATTTAATTAATGCTCTGCTGTTGTTATTATTATTTCACAAAACCTCTGTCAACATTTTTAATAAAAGTCATTAGATTAAAGATGACTTATTTCCTCCGTCTCACTCGTGGTTCAAGTGTGTGATTGTAGTGTAGATTATGTAGGCTATTTTAAAAACTGATATTATATAAGAACTATTAATAACTGTAATTTTCCAAATGGAAAAAAGGTTGGTTTGTTGGTTGTACACTAAATCATCAATAGTCTGTTAGTTTAGTTTATGAATCGGCTCCATGCAGCACAGAGGCTATCAGCATCAGCGCCGGTTTATGTCAACTCATCTGTGTCGAACTGTGACCAGAAATATCCTTCTATTCATTTCTTGCTTCTTTGGCAAAATACCTCTGTAGACACGTGTGGTTGCACGTGTTACTGTCCCGCGAGTTAACAAATATTTGTTGCACATTAAGGGGCCGATCACAAAAAGCGCGCCTTTCTGTTCAAACAACGCGAGGCACACCGCACTGCCTTTTATGTTGACAAGAAAAAAAGAAGTGAGGTGCTCTTTTGTATGACTGAATCACTGGCCCGTATTGTGTGCGAGTCGTGTTGCTGCCGATGTTATAAATGTAATTTTTAATAATATTGTGATATTCAAGATCTGTAAAGTAATACAGCTCTGGATAACTTGAAACAGTGACCACAAGTCTCTTCTCCATCATTTAAAGTTTGCCATAGTCGCCTTGACATCACAAACCCTGCTGTCACCTCAACAGAAACCCTGCAGTGCTTTCATTTGATTGAAGATTGAAGATGCGACTGAGGTAACACACTCATTCCACTCGAGCACACAGCACGCAACTGCAAATCATGAGGCGCCCAGGCCGCACAAACAGCAGGTAAAACCCTCGCGGCCATTAGTAAACTATTAAACAGATGCCCCTCTCAACGTAAAAAGCGTGTTCGCTGTGATCGGTCCCTTACGCAGCCAAACTTTAAACATTTATAAAATAATATTTTTTTATTGGTTACCTGATACCATTAATTGGTTACAAACGCACCCTTTCGGTTAACAGTTAATCAATTATTTTGAGCATCCCTAATTAAACCGCATGCTCAGGCTCTAAAATGTTTTTTTCCCTCACGGCTACAAGCCGGAGATCAGGCACGGTGCCGGAATACTTTAAGCCATGCATTTGTGTGTTGACTAATAATAGACACACTGTAGGCCTGAATAGAGACTTTGGCGAACAAAGTAGTTTTTACAGTTTTTTGGGTGTACAATATTTTTTTTGGAGCTTCATATGATTACAGTTGAACCATTAAAGCCACATAAAATGTTTTGACAATATCTTTGGTTCCTTTTCTGGACTTTGAACATATCTAGGCTGCTGCTGTCTATATATCTTCATTTATGAAGATGAACAAAGGTTTTGGGGGTTTGGAACGACATGAGAGCGAGTAGTTAATAACCGATTTGCCATTTTTAGGTGAACTAACATTTTGATAGCAGTGAATAACACATTTTAAGGAGTGTTGAAAGAAAAGTTCAATAAACAATATCTTTCTTATGAGATCATTTGAGGGATTTTCTGAGGCAAACTGATCGGAATCAGCCCTCTTAGACCTGATTTAAATTGTTGGTCAAACATATAAAAGCATACTGGAATTTGTAGATTTTTTCCTTCCATTAGATCAACCAAAGTAGTCATTTGAATTAGGTACACAAAATAACAATATTAGCCAATAAATGGCATTTTAATATTGTGTTATAGGTTAGATAGCAAAGAATCTGTAAGCTAATAAATTATGTATTATTTAAGCCGGTTGAACATATGATTGCTGCTTACCACTAGGGCTTTTATCAGCATACTTTTAGAGATGACTGCTTCATGAAGCTTCATAATCTTGTTTGAATCAGTGGTTCGGAGAACGTATCAAAATGGCAAGGTCACATGATTTCAGTAGGCTTTATTACTTTTCAAAAGTTTCCAAACATTTAGAAAATTTAATGATTCTCCACTAGGGTTGTAAAATTCTGAGGATTTTCACGGCTGGAAACCCTACACAGGAATTAATGGGAATATATGTGAATTCAGAGGAATATATGGGATTTAAAGGGAATTTATGGGAATAAACTGAAATTGGTAAATTCAAGATTAGCCTATGACAGGGTACTTAATTGTAATTGAAAAAAATATCTTACTGCAATTTTCCAAGAGCTGAATATCATAAGAATATTGAGGTGCATTTAAACCCAAATACTAACATATTACTAGAATATTACAAGTAGGTTTTCATTCAACGCTTTTGTTTCAAATATTTTGTCCACTTACAATTAAATGTAGAAAATAAAACTTTTTATATGTATTAGTTTGTGTACATGTCAGCTTATGAACAAAATCTTTATAGTTAGGTTACAGTAAAACTTTCCAACTTGGAATTTTTCCAAAATTCCGGAGACAAAGTTTCCATGGAAGTTGTCCAGAAATGTTCTGCCCCTTTGCAACCCTATTCTCCACTGGGACAACTTTCATAATTTTATATGTTTGTGACAATGACACATTTGTAAAACATAAAAGGAATAATACTAGTTATTTTAGTTAATAATGACAATGGAACAAACAATAATGTTAGCCTTGAAATTGATAAAAGAATGCATACAATGCAGACATAATATTTAATGATATTACAAGATGAGCTAAGTGCAATTCAATGTTTGCAGTGTGTTTGAAAAAGATTTAGTTTTGACCAGCAGGTGTGCCTAACATGTGATGTTTCAAATGCCTGGAAAAAGCTTGGTTTCTCTCAATTCCTACAGGAGCTAATGTTTATAGTCTAAAGGGAAAAGAAGATGTCAGCAGTGATTTTTTCACCACAAAAAAAAAGACACCGGGCTTACGAGAGAAACAGACTCACATGTAAGAAAGCTGAAATGTCTCTCTTAAAAAAAACAAAAACAAAATGAAAACATCACAGCCTTCCATTCACAGATGAAGTAGAAAGACAGTCCTGTCAAATGGCTAGTTGGGATTACTGTTCAAAATTATTATTACACATTTTATTATTATAGTTATTATCTATGACATTTTTAATATTGGATTTTTTAATTATACAAAATACATACAGATGTCAACAATACTAATAAAAGGTCATTTAAAGTCAGTAATAAATATTGGTAATAAAGATTCACTTCCCATAGAATATTTTGGAGAACAACAATGTACTCTAATCTCATAAAAAATATATACTTTCTAATTAAATATGTTGTATAGTCAAAATATTTTTACACAGGTCAAAAATTTGTTTCTCTTCCCCTTTCAATAAATATAAATGGGTACATTTATCTGCCTCCAAAATGTAACTTATCGGCATCAGTCAAAAATCTCATTCTGGTGCATCCCTAATAAGAGATTTGAACTGATTATCAAAATAATCATTCATTGCAGAACCAATCTCAACAAACTCACCTTCTTCACAGCTCCTTGTCCAATGAGCTTCACACGGCGAACCCCAGAGCGGATTTCTGGACACTTTAACCAAGGGGTGCAAGAGCTCATGGTGCCCACTTTGAAGTGGCGAGAAGGACACTGTGTGTGCGCTGACGGAGGGTTTGTGTCTTGATACAGGGCATCCAGGTAGAAATAGAGCAGCACATTGGCACACAGCAGAGCTACCAGACACAGCAAAACAGCGGGAACTCCACACCTCACCCCAATGATGCCACCGCCAGCAGTGCCACCCATAATGACATCTTAACCTGTAGATTAACACACAAAGATGAGATTTCACACAGTGAGGTTTGGCTGATAATGAGGCTGAAAGTAACACAAGTGACATTTATACTTTTTAAAAGAAAAAATCTAGTTGAGACATTTGGTAAGTGCCTTATACAGTCAAAGTCAAGGTTATTAGCCCTCCTGTCAATTTCTTTCAAGTATTTCCCAATTGATGTTTAACAGAGCAAGGAAATTTTCACAGTATTTCTTATAACATTTTTTCTTCTGGAGAAAGTCTTATTTGTTTTATTTTGGCTAGAATAAAAGCAGTTTTAACAAAAAAAATAGTAAGGTCAATATTATTAGCCCCTTTAAGCTATATATTTTTCGATAGTCAACAGAACAAACCACTGTTAAACAATGACCTGCCAAATAACTAGGCCCACACAGAATCTGTGTGTGCAGAAATCCAGATTTCTCAAGATTTTTAGCCGATTATTGAGTCTATTTATATACTTGTGTAAATGTGTGTAAATTTATATTTATAAACTTTTTACTTAATTTTACTAATATGATTGTGATTAATAATAGTAATATTAAAATGTTCATATGATTTATTTACAATACAGCTTGTAAAGTAATATTTTATCTGTCTTTTAGAAGATATAATATATGAGTGGGCAGCACAGTGGCACAGTGAGTAGCACGATCGCCTCAGAACAAGAAGGTCACTGGTTTGAGCCTCAGCTGAATTAGTTGGCATTTCTGTGTGGAGTTTCCATGTTGGCGTGGGTTTCCTCCGGGTGCTCCGGTTTCTCCCACAGTCCAAAGACATGGGCTATAGGTGAATTGGGTAAGCTAAAATTATCCGTAGTGTATGTGTGTGTGTGAATGAGTGTGTATGGATGCTTCCCAGTGAAGGGTTGCATCTGGAAGGACATCCGCTGCGTAAAACATATGTTGGATAAATTGGCAGTTCATTCCACTGTGGCGACCCCAGATTATAAAAGGGACTAAGCCGAAAAGAAAATGAATGAATGAATTATATGAGAGACTTGCTTTGTTTACCAATTAAGTGGATCTAATTGGATTTGCATTGTAAATATTAAATAAAAGTTAAAAAATGTTTTATTTTTATTTCATTAAGATTTTAGTTATGATACTCCTAAAATCATTCTGCATAAATCTGCAGATTTTTTGCAAAATTCTCTGCAGAAATAGCAAATAATGTCCGCAAATTCTGTCTGGCCCTGTTAATTATACTTAGTTAAGCCTTTAGCTGTTAGCGTTATAACTTTATTTTGATGGTCCATTTGAGTATTAGTAAATTGTCGATTGATTCTGCTGCTTAACTCAACTGACTATTAAAAACTTTGCCAACTATCATGCCAACTAACCCTAACCCCAACCTAACAGTCTTCCTATAATCTAATGAGAATTAGTTGACATCTAGATGCAATGTAACTTAAATTCAACAAACGGACCAGCGAAATAAAGTGTGACCTAGCACTTGAAGCTGAATACTAGTATCTTGAAAAATATATAGTACAATATTGTGTGTGGTCATCACGGCAGAGATACAATAAATCAGTTATTTAAACTACATTATTAGTTGGGGGGGGGGGGGGTATATACCATTTTGAGGAACGTAAACAATAACTATGGTTCTACTGTGTTTCCTTTTTTACATTTTTAATTTCGATAGCTTCTGAAAATCCAGAAAGGTCCATATATTGATAAATAATGTTATGACAGCTGTTTTAACGTGAAGAAGATATAACTGAATTGCCTCTTGTTACAGTTATAATATAATATGATAAGAAGCAGGAAATGTTCATGGGTCAGTGACACTACCACATTGACATGGTTTATACAGGAAAGCTAATAACTCATCACTCACCTCACAGATATAACAGGTTTCATTCTAAATTTACAATGAAGCTTTTGCATTTCAAAACGAAGAGACAAACTAATATAAACAAGTTAAATTTGATTGTAAGAAGAAAAATTGAGGTAAAGTTGGTTTTATATTCGCACACTCGTTCACACTCCCTATATTGTTTACCACGACACTTTGAATATTTCCTCTGAAATAACCTGCAGGCATGACTTGAAAACAATATTAACACTGTTTATTTGACTGTGAACAATGTTGTACTTTGATAGTCATTGACTGCTAATATGATTTCGCTATTTAGAGTTAGCAAATAATACTTTTATGAAATTATAATATTAAGGGGAAAGTCCGAATGTGCGAATATAACACCAACTTTACCTCTATAAAAGAAAACAGATACTTTAAAGGGTCACGAAACACCAAACTATACTGTGACTTAGCCCGGAGTTTCTGTCTAATGTGACTCCATGATTCATCTCTTTGACTCACCAGTTTGCACGAGTACAGTTAGGCTGATTCTCAAGCGGCAGACATAATAAGATGTCACAGAAATATCGTTGAGAAGTCAGTGATTCACTTTCCACGCTCTCATAATCCTCTGTTGTTGTTGTTTTTTGGATTCTCTTGTTCTCTGGCGCTGTTATGAGCAGCTCATGGAATCCCTGAAACACACCGCCATCTAGAGTCGACCAGTGTAATCACGCCGCAAACCAGCAAACACAAGTTTGGAAAGCTAGAAACCGTTAGTTGATGTTTTGCTAATGCTCTAAAGTGAACAAAAAATATATATATAAACATAAATATTGGCGCAACATAGCGCAGTAGGTAGCACGATCGCCTCACAGCAAGAAGGTCACTGGTTCGAGCCCCGGCTGGGTCAGTTGACATTTCTGTGTGGAGTTTGCATGTTCTCCCCTTGTTTATGTGGGTTTCCTCCAATGCCCCGGTTTCCCCCACAGTCCAAAGACATGCGCTATAGGTGAATTGAATAAGTTAAATTGGCCATATGGGTATGTGTGTGAATGCAAGAGTGTATGGGTGATTTCCATTGTTGGGTTGCCGCTGGAAGGGTATACACTATGTAAAACATATGCTGGATAACCCCTGATTAATAAAGGACTAAGCCGAAAATAAATTAATAATAATAATAATAATAATAATAATAATAATAATAATAATAATA
>CAIGQZ010032254.1:2081454-2093493 GCA_903798205.1 Danio tinwini | reverse complement strand
GTTTTTCTGTTGTGTTCATTTAACTTGTTTAGGTTTGTTTAAATATAGTGTCTTGTTATTGTATTATTCAGTTCTTTATTGTTAAAGATGTGTTTTGTGTATTTGATTTTTGTCTGTAATAAAAATATATCTTATTGAACTCACTTGTGATGTGGCTTATATTGTGATCTAGCCAGATTGTGTGGATTTAAAATGGTTTTGTATGGGTTGACAAAAATTGGGCATGACAGCATCCAGTCAATTATAACACACACTGCAGTTGCCATTGGCGTCATTAAGGCACACTTTTAGAAATACACTTTAAGAATACTGTCCAGTGCTGCCCCTTACCTGACCCCAAAACCTAACCATATCAGTCACTGCGACATAAGCAAATCATCCATAAATATTCCAATGATTTATTGTGAAACCAGAGCTGTTTTGAAAAATGTATTAAAATACAAACGGCGTAACATGAGAATGTGAGATCCAATACAAAACATCTGCATTTTCACAATAAGAGCACCCAGTTTTATTAAGGTCATTGAGTGTTCGTTGCCCTCATGACAAGCCATAACAAAATATTCAGTGGTATTCCTTCAAAATCAATACTGATAGAGTAGTTTGTGCAGAGACACTGAGGCTTATCCAGTGTACAGAAGTCTGAATCATCCACATTATTTCATATGCTCCCAGAAACACGTTTCCTACACAAATGTCCAGCGTCTAACTCTTTAGGTTATTACTTTCTTACAACATCTCCAACTATGACAAAGCTTCTCAGTACTTACCATCTAACCATTTCTTAATCTTACTAAATACTTCACTTGATGTCACTCTGTGGACTCTGGAGTCATGTGCAGCATGAGCAGGTCGGCCGCCCGGCGGACCACCACATTTAAGCTTTCGCTGGTCCTCACAGCATTATATATCTCCTCCGACGTGTTCACCTTTGCCCCATTAATCTCAATAATAACATCTCCTGGTTTCATTCCGGCTCTGCAAAACAGAAAACAGGAAATGACATCGTCAACAGGATGCCTTTATCAACAGCTGATAACATTGTGATCAGAAAGCAGCACACCTATTGGCTGGAGATCCTACAATCACACGGTGGATGAGAACTCCATGAGAAACATCAGGGAAGGACAGGTCTCGCATCCTTAGCTCTTCGATTATACTGAGGAGGGAAAAAAGAGAATTTAAAGATAAAAGACTCACTTAAGTGCAACGTTTACTTTATTTTCACAGGAGTGTGTGTGCACAGTCAAATACGATTAATGATTAATGTCCAGTGTATGCACATTTTGTGGATATCTTTCAATATCCAGAACACAAATTTAATCTGATTAATCACAGGATGTACTGATAAACTTATTGAATGTATTGCAAATTAACAGCATTTCTTGTCACACTCTATGTGATTGAAGGATTATGAATGTTTTGTTGAGGTGTTTTTAGTTGAAGTGAATGTAATATTGATTGTTATGCCGATACTGTTTCACAAGAAAAATGTCAGACTTGTCTTGCAATAAAGTGTCTATATGTCTGTCCATCCTTATATCTGTCTGTTGATCTACAAAATACAAATACACCAAGTATAAATTTAGATTTTTTTTTTTTAATTCAGCCAGAATTTACTACAAATAAAAAAAAATTCCAGAAGTCTCGAAATTGCTATTTCAACACTCTAAAACAGTTTTGTTACAATTTAACCTAAATAAAGAATTTGATACACGTTTAAAATTAAACCAACGTATATAAATGATATAGTTACTCAATTATTTATTATCATGGGTAACTGAGACAGACTCTTTTCAATGAATATGCTTTGCATAAAAGTGTTTCTTCTAAACAATAACAAGTGCTTAAAGTGCTTAAATAACAAGTGCTCAAAGTGCTAAAGAACTGAACTGATTAGAAGTGAAATCAAGGCCATTATCACTTCTTTTTCTGTTTTGTAAGCAAAGTCCTGCAAATTATTTTTAAGACATTTGGACCTGAAGATGGAGCTGCAAGTAAAAATATCAGGCTACCTTAAATCGATCACTCCACAGGAAATATGCATTTAATTAATGCTCCGCTGTTATTATTTCACAAAGCCTGTCAACATTTTTAATAAAAGTCATTAGATTAAAGAATATGTCTTATGATTATGACTTATTTCCTCCGTGTCACTCGCGGTTCAAGTGTGCGCGCACTGCGTGTGATGAAAGAAAATGACAATGAACCTCAAGGCTCATATGTTGACTGTGTTTAACAATTTTGTTGTTTACATATGATAATGCATTAATTTGCACACATGTTTTATAAGCGGTAAAATGGAAGCCTCAGTTTGGTGCGGAGTTATCATAATACAAAAATCTAGAAAATCTTTGGATTTGTTTGGTTGGTAGATTATGTAGGCTATTTTTAAAACTGGTATTATATAAGAACTATTAATAACTGTAATTTTCCAAATGGAAAAAGGTTGGTTTGTTGGTTGTACACTAAATCATCAATAGTCTGTTAGTTTAGTTTATGACGCGGCTCCATGCAGCACAGAGGCCATTAGCATCAGCGCTGGTTTAGGTCAACTCATCTGTGTCAAACTGTAACCAGCAATATCCTTCTTTCATTTTGCTTCTTTGGCAAAATACGTCTGTAGACACGTGTGTTTGCATGTGTTACTGTCCCGCGAGTTAACAAATATTTGTTGCACATTTAGGGGCCGATCACAAAGAGCATGCCTTTCCATTCCAAAAACGCGAACCGCACTGCCTTTTATGTTGACAAGAAAAAAAGAAGGTGCTCTTTTGTATGTCACTAGAAAACAATTTAATTAGCTGACCCATATTGTGCACGAGTCGTGTTGCTGTCAATCTTATAGTTGTAATTTTTAATAATATTGTGATATTCAAGATCTGTAAAGTCATACAGCTCTGGATAAATTAAAACAGCAACCACAAGTCTCTTCTCCATCATTAAAAGTTCGCCATAGTCGCCTTGACAACACAAACCCTGCTGTCACCTCAACAGAAACCCTGCAGTGCTTTCATTTGATTGAAGAATGAAAAAGACGTGACTGAGGTAACACGCTTTTTCTGCTCGAGCACACAGCGCCAAAACCTGAGGCGCCCAGGCCGCATAAGCAGCGCGTAAAACATTAGTGGTCGTTAGTAAACCATTCAAAAGTTGCGCCTCTTAATGCAAAAAGTGCGTTCGCTGTGACTGGCCCCTTATGCAGCCAAACTTTAAAAATACTGTATATAAAATAATATTTTTTTATTTTGTAACTGATACTATTAATCGGTTACAAATGCACCCTTTCGGTTAATGGTTAATTGATTATTTTGAGCATCCCTAATTAAACCGCATGCGCAGGCTCTAAAATATATATTTTTTCCCTCACGGCCGCACGCCGGAGATCTGGCATGGTGCCGGAATACTTTTTGCCCTGTATTATCCATTTATCTATTAATTAATTTACTTATGATTATTATGAACATATGAAATCATTTGGTTTAATGAAATAATCCTCTGAAGAAGAAACTAGAACTGTCACCTACTAAGTAAATGTATTACGAATATGACAAGTCAATTCATTCAGAAAGAAAACACCACTGTATGTTGACTGGAGATGTGTGAATGCTCTACAGTGGCTATTTACAAGGTCATATTTTCAACACATATATTAATTATTGACAGAACTGTTCAAATTAATACCACAATTGAACTTGTGTCATTTGGAGAAAAAAACAGCTCTTGTGATATTGCTCAACTCTATGTTATGTATACAAACCAAAAACCTAAATGGGGATTTTTTTAGTCTGAATATCTTGAATTTTAGTGGCACATAACAAAAATCTGTAGATTCCATCATGTATGAATTGTTCTCCTGTATCATGTTCATCAATCAACTGTATGAAAGGCAAAACTCTAGACGACGAGTAAAAATATCTTTTAAACATTATTTCCTTACATAACTAATAACATTAATTAACATGTAAACTGACAGCCCTAACAAAACCTGAATACTTTCCACCAGTTTTCATGACCTGTTATTTATAATAATAATAAATAAATAAAAGTGTGTTTGGCACCTGGGGGTCAAAGTCAACATCATCACTCCAATGTAACGCCGTTTCGATCCCGATTCTCCAAACCAAGACTCTAAAAAAGACCCAATAACCATCTATAAGTGAGATCAATACAAATGATATATTCACAAACAAAAACAAGAAGCTGTAAGGTCATTCTTACTCTGTTTGTCTGCAGATCGGTCTAGGAAGAGACGGACTCTGTCTGAGGGAATAGCGAAGGAAATCCCTGCTGTCACTTTCATGGTATTAATGCCGATGACCTCACCATCCTGAAGAGTACAAACATGACATGTCAGTTTATTACATAAGGCTCGAGCATATGACCAGTACAATACTATATTGATTATGGAGAGATCAACATTTAATAACAATTTAATATAATACAACACTTGATAGTTTCAGTCATTTTTCTTATTAAAATTTGTAGTTGTGTTTACACCAGTAGTACAGTCAGTGCTTTAGTATTATACCTGTAGTAATTGTAGACAGCGGTAGTGCAAGTAGAGTGAATGTATCTGTTTCAAATACTACTCAAAGTATGAGTAAAAAGTAGCCCTTCTAAGGCTCTGTTTACACTAATACGTTTTAGTTTTAAAACGCACAAGTTTTGCTAGGGTTACGCCATCCATCTACACTACGCCGGAGTTTTCGAGCCCCGAAAACGGAGCGTTTTGAAAACGCTGGAGAGGCTGTTTTCATTCTAAAACACTGCTGCTCCGTCTCTGTGTGGATGGGGGAAAACGGAGACATCTGAAAACGGAGGCGGGGCTGCAGACATTCGCCTATCTGATTGGGGCTTTTCCTTCAATATTAAGTAGCCTACACATAGTTCAGTCTTCATCCTCTCCTTGTAAGTTCAGACTTCTCAAGTTTGATATGGAAAACAAACTCCCAAGTGTGTACTTTATAAAGTCATTCACATCACCCTGGCTACGCTGTTTCACTATCTTAACAATAAAATGTAAACATGATGTGAGGAACTGCCTATTTTCATATATTATTATATAATATTTCATATTATTAGCAACTTAACAGACATCAAAAATTGAGGCGTCAGGTGGCTTCATAATATGACCGTCATCTTCATGCATATTTATAACAAAACAAAGCCTATAACATTACTGCCTTCTTTCATCTTCATTGAAAATACGAAACATACCCTTCTCTTACATTGAATATCAGTTTAATAATGACCTTTATAAAAGTATAACACACAATAAGTTTATACAACAGAGAAAATAAAGGCAAGCAATCAATCAGATGTGCAGAATCGGTGTCCGCGGTTATATTAATTAACCTAACTTATCTTTGACCTCAGAACGTTACCTGAGCACAAGTAATAGATTCAAAAGACCAAAGTCGGGGAATATGTAGTTAGATATAGACAACAACATTAATTAAATGTCAGGTTTAACAAATATAGTGAGATTAGATCCAGCGGGAGATCCTTGATGAACAGTCCGACGAGGACAGCTCTCATATGGGTATGCGCTCAAAGCACGCTGCAGTGCATGCCAGAGAGTGTGTGTGTGTGGTCACGTGATGTGCGTTTTCACCGTTTTAATGTAGACGGAGAGCTGTTCAGAAACGCTGGGTGAAACGCTAGTGTGGACATGGATCGTTTTCATTCTAAAACGCCGTTTTAAAACTAAAACGTACTAGTGTAAACGGGGCCTAAAAGTGCTCGAGTAGTAAGTACTTCATAGTAAGTATTATGCTTTAAAAATGTAACCCATCTTAAACCCTGCAAATTAAAAATGTAGCTTACATCAGTGCCATTTTCTTTTAAGGGTGTTTCTAAGCGTAAATTCAATAATTTGCCATTCATGAAACTTTTTAAATGTGAGATTCATTTAATGTGCAAGCACATGGCAATAATACATGCACCTATTATAAACCGACAGAAAGCAAGTTGATGTGTTTACATATAGAGAGAAATCTGTAAGTCTAGCTCTACGTTTACATGGACATCAGTAATCGAATTATTTGCCTTAATCTGATTAAAACAATAATATGATGAAGGTGTTTACATGAGTTGCTTTTTGAATGTTGCTTTCATGATCCTGTTTTACATGTTATAGCACATAATATGATTAACGTCATTGCGTCACCGCGCTATCCACGTTTCCTCCGGAGTTTCATGTAATTCTGAGTGTTTCATTCTGGAATTTACACAAGGATCTCATGGCCGTGATGTAGCTTCAAATTTTATTTTCAAACCAGAAGAACGAATTTGCTCGCAATAACGAAAAAACAACCAATTTTCACTTTTTAGTGAAATATATGTGCCCTAATAGTGTTTTGGGCAAAGTGGGACATATATATATATATATATATATGACTGTCAACATCTCAAAAAATGTGTTTTGTGACCCTTTAAACCAAAATGCACAAGCAATAAGTTGAGTAATGGTCAGCGACTCACCAGGTTTATAAGCGGCCCTCCTGAATTTCCAAACTGTAAAGCAGAATTGTGATTGAGTGATGCAATGTAATTCATTAAATTACACAAAAATTGTTTGCATGCAACTACACTTCCTGTGCACTTACATCTATGGTAGCGTCTGTCTGGATGTAGTCCATGTTGGAGTTGGAGAGACCCAGTTCTTTACCGCCTCTCTGAGCAGAGCTGACGATTCCAGATGTGATGGTGTTTTTAAGAGAAAAGGGGCTCCCCATGGCAACCACAAATTCACCCTGACGCACATCAGACGACTTGCCAAGACGCAGCGTTGGGAGAGGATTCTGGGAAAAGACAGAGAACACAATGACACTATGGCCCAATCCCAATACTATTTTTGTACCCCTACCCCTTCCCCTTGGCCCTTAAAAACTAGTGTGGCTTTTAAAATTTACCCCTAAGAATTGGGACAGCACTACAGCACCTGCATACGTCATCACACGCGATCTCTTGCTTCATATGAGATCAGACAATGGCGACTGCTGAAGTTATTTCAGTTGTGTTATTTTTTGGTATTTATCTTCAGGAAATCACTGAAGGCATATATTATGTTATCATAACGATCTAATGTGGCAATAAGATCGAAACTATACTGCGCATTTACACCGTGGCCATATTCATCCATGTAAACACAACAAAAACAATAACATTATAGCAGACACTGTAAAACGCTCATTCTCAGCCACTAGACTTTTCTGACAAGGTGTTAGAGTGTCATCAAGTGTCAGAATGTTGTGGGACTGCTGTACAGGAGTTATTATTAGAGATTATAGATCGCAAAATTTAGCGTTTTTTATTTTAGTTTTTTATAAAAGCATGACAGTAAAACATGAACACAGTTATGAATATATTAAAACTATATTAAAATTCATAATAATGAGAAAAAATACTAATTTGTGGCTCTCCTTACTTCCGGGTGCAGCAAAACTCTCGCTGTAACAGGTATATTCTGTGAAATTTTCTTACTCCTTGGTTTTGAGTGTGGTCCTGAAAAATCTTCGTTCGTAGGGGTGTATACCCCTTGCCCTTAGCCCTACGCCTTCAAGCTAAAGAGAATTGGGACACCACTACCCCTTCACATGAATGTGCAAAACGAGAGGTAGGGGTAAGGGGAAGGGCTAAGGGGTATAATTGGGATTGGGTCTATGTAACAGTGGCCATGTACTAAAAGAAAACCATGCGAGAAATCAACTGCAAAAATGGCCTTCCAAACATAAAAGACTCCTCTGTTATTGTTGGTTTATTTAAAATTGTCAACTATAATTACTCTTTAGTTGCTGCAATATTACTGTGTTTAAAAATTTGAGAATACAAAACAAATTGTCACTAAGGTTATCGTCACAATTTCGAGTTTGTTTCTATGTTACTCCTGAATTACAGTGTGTATGTAGCCTAAATACAGTATGAACAGATTTATGGCTGAACAATGAAACTCATACTGACCTCACACTTTTTAATGTACTAACCGTGACACATTTTTGATTCTTTTGACTCATTAATTCTTAAATGAACAAAGTTCAAAAAGAAATTACTCATTTTATATAGACCTATTTTGTAAAAATGTAAATTAATAAAATAAAACGAGTCCTTGTTCTTACCATATGTTGTACTTTGATAGTCATTGGCTGCTATTATTATTTTGCTATTTAGAGTTTGCAAATAATACTTTTATGAAAATATATTATTAGGGGAAAGTCTGAATGTGCAAATATAAAACCAACTTTACCTCTATTACAACTATGACTCATTAAAAAATGTAATATCTCAAAAAGATTAAATATCTTAAATGGTACAACCTCAAAGCTCCATCTGTACCTTAACATTGATTTTGATGGTGGCGATGTCTGCAGCCTGGTCCACATCCTGAACTGTGGCATTGTAAGTCTCACCATTGGTCAGTCTGACACGAACACCACGCTTGTTGGCGACCACATGGGCATTCGTCACTATCAGGCCATCACTACTTACTATAAAGCCAGAGCCATTCGAAATGGGAGCCTCACGGCCAGAAAAGGGGTGTCTGAAAGAAAGAGTGTAATTAGTCACAATTCCCAAACACAACTGAAACTAAATACCTTCTGTTCATCAAAAATAGAAACAAGAGATCCAAAAGGTCCCTATAGAGAAAAACAACATAAAACACCCTGCTGAAAAACCCCCCAAAGAAAACACCGCAGTTCTAATAACTCCATTACAAATAACATTAAAAACAATACAGACCATCAAATTCTATCTATCAAAACCAGAACATTTCCCCAAAATTACTTCTTCTGTATTTGGGACTTATACCATTATGATTTGTTTGATTTTAATATGCAACAGCAATATTCCCTTACAAAAATAACCTACAGGTATCCTGCAGGATTTTCATTTTTTTTCTGCAGGATACCTGCTGAAAAATTGACAATATGTGCAGGCAATTCCTACACGTTTTATAATCATGCAGCACTTTTTGCAGGAATCCTGAAGGTTTTTTTTCCTGCAGGAACACTGCTGTCCTGCAGGATTTATAAAATCCTGTAGGACACATTGACAATGTTTGCAGGAATTTCTTACAGGTTTTACAATGGATCCAAGCAAGTGACAAATCCTGCAGGATTTTATCATTCTTGCAGGAGTTATTTGCTGTAATTTGAATGAAATTTCCATTCAAATAAATAGAATTTTAATATATCCATTGATTACCTGCTGTTACAACGTATGTGCTGGTTTCTCTTGTTATTTTAGCAGGACAGCCTGAACTGGTTTTGCAATCATTTTTTTGCAAATTTTGTCAAGCTGTTTTAGTTTTAAAGGGATAGTTCACCCAAAAGTTAAAGTTTGTCATCATTTACTCACCCTTCACTTGTTCCAAACTGGTCTGAATTTCTCTCTTCTGTTGAACATATAATAATATATTCTGAAGAAAGCTGAAAAACCATCGACTTTCACAGTATTTCAAAAGAAACTAATAAAGATTTGAAGCAACTTGTGTTTGTACATTTTCATTTTGGGGCTAAATAACTGAGGTAGCTGGTGTTATATTCGCACAGGTTGGTGTTATATTCGCACAGTGGAACTTTCTCCTTAATAATATTACTTCAGAAAAGTATTGTTTGCAAATTCTAAATAGGGAAATCACATTAGAGGCCATTGGCTATCAAAGTACAACATTGTTCACAGTAAATTAAATAGCGCTAGTGTTGTTTTGAAGTCATACTTAAATGCGATTGCATTCAAATTATTTAAATTAGCGTGGGACCGTTAAATGAGCGAATGTTTGAATATAAAACCAACTACCTCTATAACGGTGAACTATCCCTTTAGGAAGAATTTGTCAGCAGGTTAGTCACTTTAAAAGCAGGTAAGGCCAGTTTTAGATGTTTTCAAAAGGACTACTACACGGTGTCATTATATTATTACTATTATTTCTTTCTCTTTTTTGACAGACTCACCGGCCAACGATCTCGATGTAGACCACAGCAGGGGTGGACTTCTCCACCACATCCGCGATGAAATTATACTTGTACCGCGGGCTGTCAGGTTTAAATGGAGAAGCACACTGGACAGTGGGTAATATGCTATCAATCAACAAATTCCTAACCGCGACTGTCCTCTGTAGGGCATCTTTATTGTCTTCTCCTCTTAATGAAAATAAAGCCGCTGCTCCTCCGAGTCCCAGTCCGAGCGCGACCGCCAGTCGAGATGTGTCACTGCCGCCTCCTGAACTCCGCGGTGGATCCACAGTTTCAACATGTTCCTGTTTACTCGAAGAAGAGTTGGAAAAGTGTCCTAAAGGCCGTACTGTCGCCAAGTTCGGCTGCCGACGGCTGTCCCGAAGACATCTCGTGATTGTCCTTAGGAGACATCGATTAACATGCGAGGTTGCCATGTTGCATCAGATAATGGAAACACTCAATCCCGATAGAAACAGGACTTTACATCACTGCGTCGAATACATTACCAAATATCTATGCGAAGATAATGATTTTAAACTCATTTAAATAGGAATATATGGTTAAATGCGATTGTCATGCTCATCAAAGTGTTCCTGTCCAGTCTCTGCTCTGACTGGGAGGTTTGTCACTATACCGGAAGTGGTAGTTGGTCTTGAACACGTCTGCGCATGTCTGGACATGTCTGATAGGTAGGTAACACGACTAATACTGAATATGGCAAGCCGTTTATCATTTAATCCTTATAAGGTTATACTATGTACAGTATGAGTATAATAGTGACGTGCCGTGAGGTTTGTGGTTGGTAAGGCACTGACACATTCAAAGTCAAAAGTCATATAAACAAATCCACCTGATATATTTGCCAACTACTGATTGTTTCACATATCATGCCAGCAATGTTCGATTAAATATGCCTCCCAAAAACACCCAGCTGTATGCTACAGACTACTATAACAAGCGACTCCACAGCACTATAACGGATGCACTCTCTCACTCACGCACGCACGCGCACACACACAAACAGCACCAAGGCAGATGCGCACGCTCTCTCTTGCTTGCTCTTATTCACACACACATAGGATTCACACGTCTTACCTTTATAGTAACGTTACTTGTAAATGACGTCTTGACATGACTTGAATTACTTTGAAATGATCGCGTTATCTTCTGTCCAGTCCATTGAAGGGAGTCCTTTAGCTCAGGCATTGGTCGCACATTATTTATTCACATTTTGATTGAAAGTCCATTTTTGAGCTGATATGATATATTTTTGCAGTCAGTCACAGCAAAACAGACTCCTATTGAACTTTACTGCATAGAAGAAGAGCAACCACTGAGCAAGAATAATCGTGAGCTCAGGTGCGTCTTTGTCAGATTTTAACACTAAATAAGTGATAGAAATACATGGAATATATTACATATTTTATGGAAAGTGAGGACATATAATAAAAATGTCTAGAATATATAAAAATATATTAATAAATTGGTAGCATACACAGAGTGAGCAAAAGGGCCGGGCTCAGGCCAGTTTGCAAGGGATTGTGCAATCTGATGAGAGGCTCAGCTCAGGCTGCCTCACCTCGCTTCCCACGCTTTAATTAAACAGGTAATGCGCAAAATACAGCGATTTTGATCATAAAAATTATTGAAATTATTTGAATCATAGAGAAATTGCATCTATAGCACAGATCAGTGGAAAAACATAGATTTTATCATTAGTATACATCTCATGATGGCTGGTGAGGGTGATCCCCTGACCCCACGTCCCTGGAGTATATATAGTAAGGTTATAGTATTTCTTATAATCTGTCAAATACTTATTATTTAGCTAGAAGCAGGAGTGTCAATATAGCTTCTAAAAATTATACTTGAAGAAATATTACATTAAGTCTACATGAAATCAAAATGTAAAGTGTGGTGTGCCACTGGTTGGGATGAGGGTGTGGAAGTCAGTGAATGACTAGTAACAATATGTAGTAGTTACATAATTTATTAATTTATTTTATTAATTTATTATTATTTTGATTATATTCTTAATATTGTGTATGTAACAATATACATACATTTGTCAATTTATTAT
>CAIGQZ010032254.1:2056064-2076454 GCA_903798205.1 Danio tinwini | reverse complement strand
AACCAGCATTTTTCATAATATGTTCTTTTGTTTTTACCAGAAGAAAGGATTCATTATGGGACCAACTATCCCTTTAAGAATTAAACATTAAAACAGCTTGCCATACACCAAAAACAGAACATCTGGTCTATATGGTACTACTAATAATTTGTTCAATATATCGCACATGAAACCTAATCAGAATATAGTTATGAACAGATACGTGTAATAGATATTATTAAACATTAATCTGGCGATAAAGCACTATTGCTGCATTCAGAATCACACTAACATACTACTCTAATATTTTGTACCAAATAAATAGATAGAGTAGCATGCTGGGGTAACACTTTTCTTTAACACACTTCTCATGGAACTGTTATTTAAGATTGTGAAAAATGAAATATCTTTAGTATTCATATTGATAAACTATATGTACCTTTTACATACATAATTGAGTGTAATTATTCAATAAGTAATAATTGTACCTATTGAGAACGGTCATTAATTTTTTACAAATATTCATGTGAGGATACAAATATTTATGCTAATGAACAAAGCTAAACATTTAAGGTAATTATCATTCATTTGCATATTACATCCTTGGACATTGGCATTTTTAGAAATCAGATCCTAAACCAGTTTTGAAAAATTAAGTATCTTTGAAATACACTTTGAAAAGAAACTTCACACAGCACATATTCACACAAAGCATATATCTCAAGGTCAAAAGCGCTCATTTGAAGTGATTTTGAAAAAACAAAATTCATTTTAACAGCTTAAATATTAACACAGACAGTATATGTTTTATATATACAGGTATTTTGTTCATCAAATTTGTAATTATCACTGAAAAGCAGTCTGTTTGACAACCCGTCCTTCTTTATCAATGGCAAAATTGTAGTTTTTCGGATTGTCGAGAGCCTCTTCAATCCGCTGATCTAGATTGTCCAGTGTGATGAAGTTCTTTGCCTCTTCCTAAAACACAGACGCAAAGGTAAGAGAGGTTAAATGTACAAAATCTCATTTATTAAAATAAGATTTAATTTTTAAAGGGCCACGAAACCCCCTTGTCTGAGCAGGGTGTTTTCACACCTCTAGTTTGGAAAAGTCTGGAAAGTGGGCGTGTCCAGCTCTCTTTAGGTGGGAGTGTTGGGGGAGGAAAAGAGGGAAGGATTTGCAAATATGGGAATTTCCATTTGGGCACGCGCTGATTTTTACAGAGGTGAGGCAAAAACAAACACACAGACGCAGGGGAGAAAGACAGTGACTGTGTTTACATGGACATCAGTAATCAAATTGTTTGCCAAATTATTAATTTGTCGGCTTTAACTGCAGTTTGGCACTTTCACTTTTATTCAGGAATATTTCCAGCATGTCCCCCCGTAACAAACGAGATATTGAAAGCGAGGAACTGCTGGAGAGTGGAGTTTTAATGGAGTATTTGGTACCGCACAGCGAATGGGAGAAAAAATCCTCTGCATTTCTAACTTAGATGCACTCGGTAGGTATCGTCAGAAAGCTGTGTGTGTATAGACTATCCTGTCACAAAATGTGGTGAAAATCCTACACGACAGTATTAGTTTGATTGTGGCGTTTACATTTAGCATTTACAGCGGATCTTTCAGTCTCTAATATTGTACTATGATATTGCAGTGATATTAACATACTGTAATCTCAGTAACTAAATCATTTTGACTATGGTATGTCTTTAAAAACTGAAATAGCACTGCTGACAATACAAACTAACTTTGCCATCTGAATGAACAAACAAAGGGCACTGCTCTCACACACACTTACCAAATCTGTAGCGACAGGACAATCAACACAAACTGGAGCCATGTCTTTTTTAAAAGAAGAAGGGTGCCAAAACCAGATTTCATCATTTCCAGATGCGAAAAGCTCTCGGGTAAAAAATGCTCCTTACAAACGCATTTCTGTGGCGTGTCGCGTGCACTAGAGTCCAGCTGCGCTCTCATAGCAGGGAAATGAAAACAAAACCTTTTTGAAGCACATTAATAAACACAGCACAATAATAAGTGCAATACTGACTACCCATGTCTCTAAATTCTCGTTCTTTCACTTGTTTTGGCAACACAGCATGGCGTCTCTCTGTCGTCTGAACACTGTAACAGGTAAACAGTCTTCGAAGCTATCATGCATATTAATGAAGTTGCACCGCATACACAATAGAGCGCGCTGATTGGTTTGAAGCAAGTCTTTCTCATGAATTAATGCTGCACACTCAGAGACATCACGATGCACTCACCGGTACAGACATCCACTCTCCATGCTGGACTACACGCAAGTATCTAAACGCCGTGACGCAGCTTCAAAAATTAATTTTAAACCAGAAGAACAAATTTGCTTAAAATAACGCAAAAACTAACAATTTTCACATTTTAGTGCAATATGTGTGTCCTAATAGTGTTTATAGCAGCGTGGAACACATATATGACTGTCAACAGCTCAAAAAATGTGTTTTGGTGTTTCGTGACCTTTTAACAATAATCATAGTAGTAGTAATAACAATAATAATAATAAGAAATCCTTTAAAAAAAAGACTTTAGTTTGAGTCCTAGTAAAATGCAAAAACAAGAAAACAAATGTGTACATGTGTACAAAACAAAAGCCTGAAACACACCAAGTCGACGTCAAAGAACTAGCGATGAAAAACTGAAAACAAAAGTCTGTTGCATTTGGTCCCATCAAGATAAAAAGCTGTGCATGAACACAAAACAGATGACCGCTGACTGAAATGAGAATGTGCATTCTGTGCCAGCATGAAAAGATGCATCTTCTACAACATGACATTCCACAAAAGGAAACTGGAACTACTGCTGCACATTAGTGAACCAAGGCATCGAAGCCTGTATCGAGAATAACGAGTAGAAATTACAAACGAGGTCTTGGGTTGTGGGGAACATATAACTCATGCCACCTTGTGGGTGTTTCAAACAGGTGTCAAGAGTAGCAGAAGTGGAGATATAACTAGTTTAAAAAAGTATTGATGTTAGAATACATTTGACTATTATATTAGGTTACATTAGTTGTAGTATAGGCAAGTATATTGTTATTATTAATTTTATATTATATATATATTACTATTATTATAATACATTTTAATACAATTCTCATTGTCATAAGCTCACCAATTAATGAAAAAAAAACTAAATAGAAACTGTTTGACGAAGCTTCAGTGGTTCAGGAAGCCTCATTTTGCCATCGGTACGGCACACATACAAACCTACATACCTAAACAAACCATACATATCAGCATATACATACCATTTTCACAGCACTCCTCACTCACTACAAAGGGATTCACAGCCGCCTTCTTTGTGTTCCCCCCTGACTTGCATCATTTGTTTTGTTGTCACTTAAGTTTTTGTTCTCACACTCTGGTTTGCAGTCGAACAGCCAATCAGAGCACTCTAACTGATGGCCAATGCTGATTCTACATGCTGAATCAGACAAACTCACTCCAGCACGAGGCTGACATGTGGAACAAGCCAAACAAACTAACCTGACAAACACTTAACACTGCCTCACGTCCGACTGTTGGCTTGGTGTGTCTTAAGCCTTAACAGATATTTATTTTAACATATCAAAGTACAAAAAGATGCACCTGTAGTTGAAGAATTTGTCTTTCTTTTTCTTTAATGTAGTTCTCCAGCTCATGTTGATGTAACATCGCTGCTTCTTTCCTCCTCTCTTCTGCTGCCTCAGCCTCCTTCTGAACGCGCTGCTCTCTGGAAGAACAATCAATTCATCACATTCATTTCAAACCAAGTAAATGTCCCTTTTTAACTTGTCATTCACTATTTTTAGTCAATTAGCAGTCACCTACTGAAGCGGCATAAACTTCTCATCACAAATGGCAGCTTACCCTGTCAGCTCATAATTTGATCAGACTTTTTAATCTGATCATTTTGCCACAATAAATCAATGGTTTATTTCCAAAAATGGAAAAGTCAAAATAGAGGTAAAGTTGGTTTTATATTCGCACATTCTGACTTTCCCCTTAATAATATAATTTCAGAAAAGTATTATTTGCTAACTCTAAATAGCGAAATCATATTAGCAGCCAATAACTATCAGAATACAACATTGATCACAGTCAAATAAACAGTTAATATTGTGTTAAAGTCATGCTTGCAGGTTGTTTCAGAGCAAATATTCAAAGTTCCGTGGTAAACAATATCCTTACACCAGGGGTGCCCCCAAGGCCAGTGGCCACCTCAATATGATTTTGCTGTTGATATTAATTTAAACGTACTTACGTAAATTCACAATAGTTCAACAAATAAATAAATAGCAGCCACTAAATTATTGTGGATTGACTGGTGCCACTGATGTAGCTGATTCACTGCCCCTCCCCGATCGTTGTGGAAAGCACGCACACACCTTCAATAGACAGCAATGGCAATTTAATATTTACCTTAAGGTACATCAATAGAAGAAGCTGCATTAACAATATTGTGGATAAAAAAAAAAAAATGGATATTTTTATATGTAGAGGGTGTGTATAGTGAGTGTGTGTGTGTGTATATAGTAATGCTCTTTCATTTGTTCATTTGTTTGTTTTATTAATTTTAGATATGGCATATACTGTATGCTGTACAATAATAGTATGTGAAAAATAACTGAAAATGTATATATATATATATATATATATATATATATATAAATAAAAATAAATACATACATATTAATAAGTGTTTTTAAACTAAATATAGATTTTTATTTGGTTTGCACATGTATTTGCTGAATTATTTCAAGGAATAAATTGCAATATTTCAAGAGTAATTAATTAAATTAATTAAAACCACATTATTTCCAAATTTACCAGAAACAAAAATATAACATTACACTGAATTCATTTTTTTTTTTTGCCACCCTAAGATTTGATGTGGCCTCTTTTGACCACCCCTAAGAAAATTTTTTGGGGGCGCCACTGCCCTACACTGCAAAAAATGCTTTTCTTACTAAGATTTTTTTTTTTGTTTTGTTTCTAGTCCAAATATCTAAAAAATCTTAAATCAAGAATAATTTTCTAGACAAGCAAAGTAAGTACGTTTTTCCTAAACAAACAAGATCAAAGAAAGACATTTTTTGCAGTGTGTATTGTTTACCACAGCACTTTGAATATTTGCTCTGAAATAACCTGCAAACATGACTTGAAAACAACATTAACACTGTTTATTTGACTGTGAACTATGCTTTGTCACAAGTTGTCACTGAACGAATGTGTGAATATAAAACCAACTTTACCTCTATAAATTCAAAACAGCGCTTTTAAAAGACATTTTTAAAGCTTCCCTCACAATAAACACATCAAAATGACTTACCGTATTACTTGTAATCTGTGGTTCTCAGCATCATTCCAGGCCATGAGGGATTTATGCTCTTCAGCATCTCTTTTTGCTCTCTCCTCTGCCACAGATCCGACCTCCTCTTCATATCGCTTCCTCAACATATTTTCCCTGAACTCAAGTCTACCAACAACAACAAAAAAATACTATAGTAACTTATGCCAAGGACCATACTATAGTGAAGTCTATTATACAGCATGTATGATAGTATTCATAGCAGGTGTTCTGTCGATTTGTCCTACCTCGTCAGATTGTCCTACCTCCCATTTAAAAAGTAGGTAGCACATTTTGATGTCGCAATATGCTACCCATCAGATTTTGCTACCAGTGTAAATTTAAATGTGGAGTGGTGTGATATGACGCTGTAATATGGCCCTAACCTACCCCAACCCCTACTTGCAAAGGCTGTAAATAACAGCTAATAAAGTTGTAAATAACATTCAAATTGTGGCACAGAGCGATCGTTTGGGAGCCGCGTGGGAAGTATGAACCGCACTTAGCAGTGAAAATGAAACCGAAAGCACACACATCATTTAAATAATCATATCGCATTTTAGAGTAATGATTACGACAAACATATAATCTGTTTTTCTTTCATAGCGAACAGAGTGTTGTGCATGAGGATAAATGTTTGACAGTGTCAGCATACAGTATATGTAACTACTCTAGACTATAATGTTGAATATAATGCAAGAAGGAATCTGATAATGACAAATGTCTGATTTTACCAGTAGAAAAAACGGTCTAACAATGTTGTCAATGACAGATTGCAAGCTTATGTCTCAAACATAATAATTCAACATCAGAATTATGAATTGTTATATTGGTATAACAATAATAATAGCCCACCCATATTACCCTTTATTTTACATCTACAGAATCGTAAGAAATCATGATCTTTATTTTTAGCAAAAAATAAATAAATAAATAAAATAAAAAAAAAATCGCGATTCTCATTTTAGCCAGAATCGTGCAGCTCTACTATATTTGAAATGACAAACTTCTTGAGCTAATGATAATAACGTGCGCTTGATTATTGACGTGTTTTTGAAAACCGATCCTGTCAGAAACGAAAAAGGAGCACATTATTTTTCCAGCAAACGTGAACAAACTGCCATGTTTAACTATTATCATCACCTTTTGGATTATTATGAACTTGGAATGATGGAATTACTCTCTAACAAGAGGCTACACATGCTGCTGAAGATTACAGACACATTTAATCATGAGAGGCCTGCAATGACTGTGGGCTATATTTTGTGTTGTTTTGAACCTAAATAAGGACTAAATGTATGCTGTGTGTAGTTTTTCTGTAAGTGGTAACATATCGGAGACTGTAAGGGTCTGTATGTGTTCATATATATTGCATATATTTATTTATTTTATATAATTGCAGACGTTACAGTAGGCTATTTCACACTGTCATTGATTTGCAGTTATAATCAACTCATGTTCATAGAAAAGTTAGTAATAAACAATTATACAGAAGTATTTGTGTGTAAAGCATCTGTTTTGTGAGAAGGGCCCTCTTGGCCCTAACGATCATGGCCTCCCAATCATCCCTTATCCACCCAATTGGCTTCATCACTGTCTCTCCACACCACCAATAGCTGGCTGGCGTGAGTGCAATGGTGCCGTTGTCCTGCCGTCGCATCATCCAAGTGGATGCTGCACACTGGTGGTGGTGTGAAGAGACTCCCCTCATGATTGTATAGCGCTTTGGGTGTATGGCCATACACAATAAATGCAATATATAAATACACATTACATTACATTTTGTTGTTGTTTTCTTGAGTTTTTTTTTTGTGAGTTCAGAATCTATTATTATTAATAAGTAGTGCATTTTCACTTTTGGCTAATTATTGCTTACTCTTTCATTGCAGGGTTTTTACTTTTGCAATTTATTAAAAAAAAAAAAAACTCAACCTGAAATCTTTTATAGAATCTTCAATCTGTTTGCCAAATTAATAAAATATGTTTTAAACACTCCAGAAGGACGCAAAGTAGGAATCACTGGTCCCTTTACTAAAGACAAAAAAATAGTGCTGTTTTAAAATGTCCAAGTGATTCAGAGAGTTATTAAGTAGAAGAAATCAGGCTTTACGTTTCTGTTGTATTGATTGTATTTAATAAGCAATTAAATCGTTGTGGGCCGGTTCGCAATGGCAATACTCCACTATTTAGAGCAAGGTAGGGCCCCCAAATGATAGAGGTAAAGTTGGTTTTATATTCGGATATTCAGACATTCTCCTTAATAATATAATATCAGAAAAGTATTCTTTGCTAATTCCAAATCGGGAACTCATATAAGCAGCCAATGACTATCAAGTAAAACATTATTAACAGTCAATTAGATAATGTTAACGTTGTTTGAAGTCATACTTGCATGCTAATTCCGATCGAATATTCAAAGTAACATGATAAACAATATAGAGACTTCTAAATAAACGAATGTGCGAATATAAAACCAACTTTACCTCTATACCTGATAGTATTTACACCACTTTGTTAATGAATACTACAGCATACTGTAGTATAGAATATAGTGAACTGGAAAACTGTAGTAGTAATGTTATAGTATAGGTTAGTCTAAACATTACTACAGTAAACTGTGGTGTGCACTAAAGTTGTTGTGTTACCACAGCAACTAACGTTACTTTAATATACATTGGTTCAAAAACACTTGTCAACACAATTTTATTAATAAGGAGGTTATTTGAGAGACACAGTGACCTTGATAACTAATAATGAGTATGAGCATCAATGTTACCGCAGGGCTTTGAGGATCAGATTGTACTCCGTGTATCGCTCCTTCATAGCGATCATTTCCACTGGATCCACGGGCGGAGGAGTCTTGATCCGTCCGATTTTTGACTTCGCTTTGGGGTCTGTGCGAGATTTTCTTCCCCTTACAGATTCGACTAATACAGCAGAGCGAGGGGCGAGAAGACGAACTGTAGGAACCGGACACCGCGATAAGGCCCGCAACATGTTGACGATTGTGTGATTAATGGTAAGCTTCTACATAAAACACACAGTCAGAAATCCTAAAGGAGCGCAGCACAAGTAACAGATTCCAGCATGGCTTTCTAACATTGAGCATCTACACCCGGGCTGCCATGTTCTTGAACTTTAGCCACGGAAGATGTTTCTTTTGCTCGATCCACAGTGAGCTGAAGCCGGAGCGCTCTCTACTGCCACGCGCTGTCAGGAAGCGGAACTGCAAACACATTCTCTGGGACGGTAAGTGTTTAAAGAAATAATCATTCTGTGGCATAACAGGTTTATTAAGTTTTATCCTGCGTCCGAGAAAGAAAAATATGGAGCTTTGAGACGTAAATGTAATTAGAATAGTCTCTTGCTGTAGTATTTGCTAACTGGTAAACATGATTGGGATCAAACACCATTGAAAAAAACGAACAATCTTTGCACGATGTAATACATCGAGAATATTCGTAATTTTGTGAGAGTTCGTCAACATTTGAAGTGGATTAAAACGATCAAAACCATTTATCAAAGTTGTCCTAAAACTATTGAACGCCCCTTCTCACGGGCGTAAATCCCCCCCCACACTCTCCACTGTGACAAATATATGTATGTATATCTATATGTGTATATTTCCCAGCTGATATTGCTAATGATAGAACCAATTTTAACTGTGGGGACATATCTTTATATGTACAATTTGACTGTATTATTTGTATTCCCCCCCCCCCCCCCCCACACACACACACTGTTAAATGTAATTTACGCCCATGCCCCTTCTTGTCTTAGCTCAACTTGAAAAAAACATACTTTTTGATGCATTTCAAATGTTGACTACCATATAAAGGTGAATAATAATTATGACAAAAACATCTATGATTTACAACAGGCTCTAATTAGAACTATTATGATATAAATGTGAAATAAAAAATATATATAAGAAAATATTAGACAAAAGTCCTTATTATAAAAATGTGAAACTATATTTATATACAAATATGGCTATAACAAACAGCATCGCTCATATCATTCATTCACTCCTTTTCCTTCCGCTTAGTCCATTTATTCATCAAGGGTCACCACAGCGGAATGAACCGTCAAATTATCAAGCATCCATACACTCTCACATTTACACACATAAACTACGGCCAATTTAGTTCATTGAATTTACCTACAGCGCTTATCTTTGGACTTGTGGGGGAAACCTGAGCACCCGTAGGAAACCCACAGGATTACTGGGAAAACATGCAAACTCCACAGAGAAATACCAACCGACCCAGCCAGGGCTCGAACCAGCGACTTTCTTGCTGTGAGGCAACAGTTCTAACTACTAAGTCACTGCGCCGCCTGCATCATTCAGATCATTCTAAAAAAATCCTTATTGCATATATAATCATTTTGACATAAACAGTCTATAACAGGGATGGGCAAAGTTGATCCTGGAGGGCCGGTGTCTCTGCATAGTTTTGCTCCAACCCTAATCAAAAACACCTGCCTGTAGCTTTCTAGTGATCTTGAAGACACTGATTAGTGTGTTCAGGTGTGTTTGATTAGTGTTGGAGCAAAACTCTGCAGGGACACCGGCCCTCCAGGATCAACTTTGCCCATCCCTGGTCTATAATATAATGTACTTTGCTGAGGCAACAGTAAAATAAATTGTCAAAATGTTCTTTTTATCAGTTTCATTACTTTTCAGTTTATTACTATAAGGTTTTAAAGTGTCACAATTTATCTCACAAGTTTGAATAATATAACATTAAGATTATATTAATTATGACATGCCAAAAATTGTGTGAGAGAAATTGACTGAAATTTTAATTCTCAAAGTGACAAACTTATTCATTTTTCTTCTTCTTAGCTTCCTCTTGTATTTTTAAGGTTTGTTTACATGACAACTGTGAACTAAAACCAGAAAATTTAACTTTATCAAAGTTGTCATTAACCCAAAAAATGACGCATGTAAACAAACAGCCAAAACACTTTTTTTTCAGAAAAACTGTAAACTATGACTGCACGATATTGGAAAAATCTGACTTTGCTAGCCCCCCTGAATTATTCGCCCCCATTTATTTTTTTCCCCAATATCTGTTTAACAGAAATAAGATTTTTTCAACACATTTTTAAGCATAATAGTTTTAATAACTCATTTCTAATCACTGATTTATTTCATCTTTGCCATGATGACAGTAAATAATATGACTAGATATTTTTCAAGACACTTCTATACAGCTTAAAGTGACATTTAAAGCCTTAATTAGCTTAATTAGGTTAACTAGGCAGGTTAGGGTAATTAGGCAGATTATTGTATAACGATGGTTTGTTCTGTAGATTATCACAAAAATAATTTTGCCCTTAAAATGGTTCTTTAAAAATTAAAAACAGCTTTTATTCTAGCTGATATAAAGGAAATAAGACTTTTTTTAGAAAGAAAAAATATTATCAGACATACTGTGAAAACGTCCTTGCTCTGTTAAACATCATTTGGGAAATATTTAAAAAAGAAAAAAGGGGCTAATAATTCTGATTTCAACTGTACATATTGCAATATAATAAATGATTGAAAAGATTTTAAAGCCACCTATTATTTGAGGCTCACTTCCCGCTATTGGACAACCATTAACTATGACTTTTGCTTCAAAAAACTTTTCATTTGTTCTCTAATTATAGATATTAAGGTAGCTTAGGTATTTGGTTAGATTGTCAATTTTTTTTATTACACTGCAAGGTTTTGATGTATAAATAATTAAAAATTATTCTTTATTAAACTTCCATAAAGACTTCCTTGGTAAAATAACTTGTGCCTGGCTACTTAAATCTCTCTCAGGGCTTAAAAACATGCAAATGATACAATTTCACTCCATTGTGGTTAAACTCTGCAATAATTCCACTAATCTAGTGTTTTGAACTGTGACTCTTGCTCAGATATAATCCCAACTCAACATTGCGATGTGACTTGCGAATGCACACATTGCGATATCCATGCTGAAATGATATATTGTGCAGCCCTACTGTAAACTACCCTTAGGTTCAGTGAGTCCAATGATTCATATCACATAAACTTTTCAAGAATAAGTCTACACTGATTAGTTTGAGTTGTTGGTATATTCTTTTCATCCAGTACAATGTGATGTTAATGAGCAAACTTCAGATATTTAGACCTTGCAACTGTCCTGCACACACACTTAAACACACACCAGAGACGTGCTCCAGAGGAGGTACTGTTGCTTTATTCATCGTGTAATTTAGGTGCAAACATACAGCACCATTCGGTTCAGAAACTGTCACGATAGACAGAATCGGTTTCTTCTTCATTTCGAAATGACTAATAACTGACTTGCATTATAACTTAGATGACACAATAAAAGCAGATGACAGCATGATGGTTACATTTTACCCTCAAGTCTAAAAACACTCCTAGACATCTCATCGTTTCTACTCTTGATTTTTAGTCATGCTTTTAGCACGTCAAATCCTGCAAATGCTGAAGCAAATAGAATAAAATATCCACGACAAAACAAACACATGAGACGCAGAACACAGACACAGCAAATAAAACATTACTACAACATTAACCGAAAAATAATACATCAGCTAAAACTTCACCCCAAAATGAAAGTGTCATCATTTACTTATCCATTACATGGTTTAAGCCTTAACAAGTTTCTTTGTTCTGTTGAACACAAAAGAAGATATTTTGAAAAATGTTGGACAGCTGTAACCATTGACTTTCATAGTATTTGCATTTCCTACTAGGGAAGTCAATGGTTACAGGTTTTCAGGATTCTTCAAAATATAATAAAAAAAATAAATAAAAATAATAAAAAAAATATATATATATTTTTTTTTTTGTGTGTTCAAGGTGATGGAACCACTCGTGGGCGAGTAAATGCTGAGAAATTGTTCATTTTTGGGAGAACTATACTTTTAACCTATGCACTAATAGCATATCCTCTAAAGAGCCAGTGATGGTGGACGGTGTCCTGTTGGCTGATTCTTGGTCTAATGTTGAATTAATGAATTGGTCATTCCTAACACCCGAGGCCAAATGAGACTGCACAATGATTCACCTCAACAAACAATTGGTTAAAAGTCTGCATATCTAGGGTTACCATTGGCTCAGATGATCAACGGGTGAAGGTTCTGAAATATTAATTTGCAGATCTCTATGGTATACAGTGTTCTTCAAGTGGAACAATCTCCAAGTCTCTGTGAGAATCTGCCAACAGGACACCGAGCTCTGGCTGAGTGAGTGCTGCTCTTAGCGATGTCTCTAAGGTGGTCATTTGTCCATTTCAAGTGTAAAGAAGAAGGGGGACCTCTTTATGTGTACCTCTTGTGTGACACAAGGGCTCGTCTGACTTTGAAGCAATGAAATGAGGAGGTTTAGTTTCATGGCTGAATCGGGTGGAAGTAACTCAAAGAACTAGAATTTGAGATAAATGTAAAGGTTTTATGTGTACATTTGGTAAAAAGGGATCTTAAAGGGTCAGTTCATCAAAAAATGTGTATTTATTTGATCATTTACTCACTTTTCACTTTGTCACAAAACTGTTTGAGTTTTTCTGTTGAACTCTTAAGAAGATATTTTGGAAAATGTTGGAAACTGGTAGCCATTGACTTCCGTACTATTTGTTTATTTTCTACTATGAATGTCTATGGCTACCGGTTTCCAACATTCTTCACAATATCTTCTTTTGCGTTCATCAGAATAAAAGGAAACATAAAGGTTTGAAACACTTGAATGTGAGTGAATGAGTAAATTGTTAGTTTTGGGTAAACTATCCCTTTAAATGATGGGTCAAGTTTAGCAGAGGTTTTGGAGAAAATGATTAAAGCTGTCAGGGATGATGTTTAGGTTATTATTTTAGTTTTTAAGTTGGTTCTGACTCAACTTTGTTCAAAGTATGAATCCAGGGTTAAGCGAGGGCTGGGAGGGAGGAATACGTAAACCGAATTTCTTCTCCTTCCAGGAGTTTCCTGTCAAGACAAAAATAAAAGGTAAATTCAAAACAAATCAAACCCATCTGTAATCTAAAATCCAAGTTACTTAATTTCAGTTAGTGTTCATGCTTTCTAAATGCACAAGATTTATTTTTATTTTGAGCATTTAAGAAACGACATGTCGTACTGTCAAGCATATTACCTGTAAGCAGCAATCTCAACATCCAAAGCCATCTTCACATTAAGCAGATCCTGATACTCCCTCAAATATCGAGACATTTCTTCTTTGGCATCACCAATGTCCCTTTCTAGGTCACCTATCTTCCCCTAGGGGTGGTTGAAAGGAAAGCATTAGCAAATTATTTACAGACAGAAGCATTCCTACTCTATTTGTGCCAGAGATACAGAGTAATATAGCAGAAGTATACTGATTTCAGTCAGCAGTACATTTCTGTTTAAAGTCAATCTCATCTGTCCTACTCAGCTTGTCCGTCATGACTCAGCACTGAGGGAGTGAGTCAGCATTAACACATTTGTGCTATTTTGGTGATACTCAGACCATACAATGACCCAAGCACAGCGGAAATGGTCTTTCATCGATGTTCAGATAGTAGAGCAGGTAAAACTAATTTACAGCCTATTCCTGAGTCTCTGTGCTTGTGTCCACTGGAAGAAACAAATGAGAAAGCACAAAGAAAATGTGCAAAACGTTCGTTGTTAAGGGAACATCAGCTTGTAACTTGGGGCAGTACACTCAAAGAGACATCTTTGTGCATTATGTACTGAATGGTTTGTAATAAACCTTAATCCTTTAACTGGCACAGTAAAAGGGATAGTTCACCCAAAGCTGAAAATTCTGTCATCATTTACTCACCTTTCACTTTCTTTTTTTTTCAGTTTCTTTTTTCTGTTTATCACAAGAGAAGTTATTTTTAAAATGTTGTAAACCTGTAACCATTCACTTCCATACGTGTTTTCCCTGCTATGGAAGTTAACAGTTACAGGTCTCTAACATTTGTCAAAATATCTTCTTTTGTGTTCTACAGACAAAAGAAACCCGAAAAGGTATGGAACCACTTGAGGGAGAGTAAATAGTGATTAATTTACAGTTGCTGGCAAATTATTATCCTTTTTAGAAATAAATATTTGGCTAAAATTATGTTTGTAAAATTATAAACATAAAAAAGAAGATATTTTGAAGAAAGCTGGAAACCATTGACCTCCATAGTATTTGTTTTTTCCACTATGGAAGTCAATGGTTACAGGTATCTAACATTTTATCTTCTTTTGTGGTTAACAGAAAAAACAAACTCATAAAGGTTTAAAGGGGAAGTAAATTTCCATTTTTGTGTAAACTTTAAACTTTATCTTAGTTCTCTAAAGTACTAATATGCCCCCTGTAGAGATAAATATGTTACAAAGTACCTTAGTGTAACTGTCGTACTGACTAGCTGTTGTACCCCACATTTTTGCAAATGTGTTATGCCCTTAAACATCTGCTTATTCTCTCCTCTTCAATCCATCATATTCCTGTGGTCAACTGTAGAAAGTCTCCACAAAAACTGTGTGTGGTTATATTGTAGTAATACTGAAATCAATTCATGCTAATGATCTATACCTGGTACTTGATGACTTCAGAGTTCTGCATCTCCTCCAGCTCTCCAAGCTGTATGTTCAGGGAATTGATGACATTCCTCAGTGCCTCGACCTCAGCAGAACGAGACTGCAGCATGCGCCGGTACTCAGCGGTCTCCTCACGTACCACGCGCACAGCCTCCTCCTGCTTATCTGTCAGCTCCACCACGCTCGCCACCTTCCCCCGAAACCAGGCCTCGGCAGTCTGCATGTTACGTCCGGCCAGGCTCTCATACTGCGCCCGGATCTCTCTCAGAGCAGCTGACAGGTCTGGCCTGCTCGTGTCCAGCTCAACGCTGAGGCTGGCCACCTGTAGCTGGACCCTGAGCCCCTCCTGCTCCTCAGCGAACACTTGCTTCAGGAAGGCCAGCTCCTGCACCAGGGAGAACACACTGGCCTCTGCATCGCAGCTGCACAAAGCGGCCTGACCTGCCTCATCCCGCAGCTGCTGCAGGTCCTCCTCAGCCTGGCTCCGCCGCCTCGCCTCTTCCTCCCAGCGCTCGTGCAGCTGTGCGTGGACGTCCCTCAGCTTCTCCATCTGCACCTCCATGCGTGCTTTATTCTGGGCCTCCTGGTGCAGCTGCTCCCTGAGGCCCCGGACCTCCTGCAGGTAGAGCTGCTGCACGCGGGACGGTTGACTCTGTCTGCGGCGCAGGGCCTCCAGCTGCAGGAGCAGAGCCCGGTTTTGCTGCTCGAGGTGTCTCACCTTCTCGATGTAGGATGCAAACCGGTTGTTCAGACCCACTAGCTGCTCTCGTTCTTGGGCCCGCAGGTCCAGCAGCTCTGCATTCACTAAACTGGCCTGACTCAGGTCGCTCTGCTCCCAGCGCTGCAGAGGCTCCAAACGCATCACCCACCTGGAGGAGGGCAAGGGCCCCCTGGAGATTCGGTAGGTGGAGGTGCTGGATTGGTAACCTTCCCAGCGCCGGGAGAGGGAGGAGGTGGTGAAAGGGTCGAAGCTCATGATGAAGTAATTTTTGTTGCTTTTTTTTTGGTTGGTTTTCAAATGATGTTAATGTTTTGTTGGTTGGAAGTTTTTTTTTCTTCAAGTCCCCCTTGTTCTGCACACCATTAGTGGAGATGAACCGGCACTGCACCAGTTCAGAAATGCTGCAGAGCAGTGTGCTTTATACAGGACACACATGCACACTCTCTCCACACACACACAGATCCTCAGCCAATCAACAGCTCAGCAGTGTCATGATGCTGCTGATTGGTTTTGTGGTTCTTTTTTTGCTGAAGCAGTATACCAGGAGGTAGGGCAGATTTATTAGATCTTCATGTTTTATGAAATGACATCTGTGAAATGTTATTCAAACACTATATGCATTTATGTGAAAAACCCTATTTTAAAGATGCAATTAAGATTAGGAATATGAGAACAAACAGTAATAGTTAATGCTGTGAAAAGCAAAAGATTTAAATAAATTAAATTTCCACCAAAGCATGAAAGTCATTCTAATATAATTTAATAATAGATAATAATAGATGTGCAGTTAGAAAAGGTTAACAAAGAACGGGTGTCGTTAGCTTATCATACATGGCATTAAAAATAGTTCACACAAAAATGAAAATTCTGTCATCATGTTCTCACCCTTCATTTGTTTGAAACCAAAGTTTCTTTCTTCAAAAGATATTTTGAAGAAAACTGGAAAGTTGTAAGCATTGACTTCCATAGTATTTGATTTTCCCACTAGGGAATTCAATTGTTACAGTTTTTTAACAGCTTTTTGTGTTCAATAGAAAAAAGAAACTCATAAAGGTTTGGATCCACTTGAGGATGAGTGAATAGTGAGTCAATTATTATTTTTTTTTTTTAACTGTTCCTTTCCGTTACTGTTTTAGGATTTTAAACCTCTTGTTCTTGCTCTTCCAGGAATGGCTCTTCCTCTGGCTGACATCTTTGGGCCTCTGAAAGTTGATTCTCTGGTTCACCAACGTCTCCTTGCTGCAATGTATAAACATTTAATTTTCCCCCCACAGCATTCTGTCATCTGAACCAAAATGTGAAAGTAATCCTTTTAACAGCATTGAAAATGCTTTGAAAATGTGTTTAATATCATATTAATTCCTTAATTTCGTTTTTTTTATCCTCTAAACAAAGTCACCTGTGATGTGCACTGTGCCACGACATCTCTCAGCTCACACAGCTCCCTCAGGACACTGAAAGACAATCAGTTCTCTTTTAGTGAAGCAATTAAGCAGTCCAAAATACATTCAAATGCAAAATACAACTTACTCTTTCCCTTGAACTGCCCCTGTAAAACACAAATAATGACAGTGAACTGTGCCCTCTTAACAATAACAGCTTTACGAGTGTCAAAAATACAAATAAAACTCACAATAAGCAGAAATCTGTAAAACCAGCCACAAGCCAGACATAATGCTTTCAAGAGGCAGCACTATTACACGCAGATCATCCACCGTTCTCTCCCCCTTGTCTTTTAAACCAAAAGATGGAAGAATATTTAAGTAATCTTTCAATCTAACAACTCTTAAAGGGGTAGTTCACCCAAAAAATGCAAAAGTTCAAAGACTTTTGTTCATCTTTGGAACACAAATGAACATACCTGCCAACACTTATTTTTCCCCATGAGTCACCCGTTTTATTATCTCTCCTGGGAAACTTCTTTAATTTGTATGGCACAATCTAGTTATGAAAATAAAAACTTTTTTGTCCATGTTTGTCAAATTGCCAGATCTTCTATGAAGCTCATCACCTCACATAATTGACTTTTTCAATATTGACTTTTTCACCTCAATATGGCAACATTGGTTACAACAATCAGTGTTGCCAACTTAGTGACTTTGTCGCGACTTTTCAGACCCCCCCCAGCGACAAATGAAAAAAAAAAAAAAAAAAAAAAAAGCGACTAGCAACAAACCATGGGACTTTTTTGTGTGTTACTGGAGATTTTTAGACTGCTATTTGTCCATACTGTACCGTCCCTACTCTTCTCAAAGAGCTGCCAGTAATGCCGTCAGCCCCTTCCCCGCCTCAGAGCACTGACAGGCGGCCCAGTACTCGTACAGCAGTCTCTCCTACCTGCAGCCTGACAGCAAATCACCCCTCTGCATATCGACGGCAAATGATTTAGCACCGGCAGTGTGAAGGTATTTCCATTGTACAGTCAAACCAATCTGCTTCTCCTTTGTTTTAACAATTTAATTTGACCACTTATTCTTTTCTTGTTTACAATCACAGATATTTTAAGTGAGAGTTATGGAACTTTTTATTACGGAGTTTATTACGTCTGAGAAATTACTGCAAATTCACTACACATCTATGTTTATAAACTGTGTTCAAACAGCAATAAATGTAGTTAAATTGACATGCTTATATAAAGCGTAGTGCAAATATAAATACCCCTTTATTGACCATAGGCTGTTAAACAAACAGAAATGGTAGAACGTGATGACGTCAGTAATATGCAAATTGACGTATGACGTAATCTAGCGACTTTTAGGGCAGAGCTTCGCGCCTTTTCACTAAAAATAGTTGGCAACAGTGACAACAATGTTGCACTGTTGATTTCTGCGCAGGTGGTTGATGTGGGATTTGAACGTTGTTGGTAACAATAGTAGTAGTACACAAACTGTCAAATACAGTTGTTATTTTTGTTTTATGTGCGCAAAAATGACTTTTAAGTAGCTTGATAATATTCAGATTTACCCACTTGAGACACTGTTCTGGATTCAAGACCGTTGCTGTCCTATGGAAGATGAGGGAGCTCTCAGATTTCACCTAAAACATCTTAATTTGTGTTCTGAAGATGAACAAAGGTCTCAAGGTTTTGAAACAACATGAGGGTAAGTAATTAATAGCATAATGTTCATTTTTGGGTGAACTAAGCATTTAAAGAGTATTTATAGACAACAAGACTTACATGTCTGTAGTATTAATTCTGTTGCAAGAGAAACTGAGTTGACCACTGGTAGACCCGCTGCCCCATACATGAATAAAGCAGTGTAAATTGCATCTGCAAAAGAGAAAAGGCTTTTAAGATATATTTATTAAAAGATTGCATAGGAACTACTGCATTAAGATGAACATTTAAGATTTACTGATTACATTAATATAACTAAGAAAGTTTTGGCACAAGACAACAATGTTAGTGTATTTATTTATTTATGTTTACCAGGAACTGTTCTGGACAATCGTTGAGGTGCAATAGCAGTGAAGATATGAAGCAGAACTGTGACAAAGATCCATCCAAAACGCTCTGTGATCAAGGAGATATTCAGGCTATAATTTCTGGTAACTCAAGCCATACCATAAATAATAAAGAAAATTAAAATTAATAATCAAAATAAGTTTTTGTATTTCCTGAAAGAATAAGCCAACTATGGTTTCTGACATTTGATAGAAGCTTACCATTACTATACTCCAGAATAATGCTAAGAAAGTATAAAATAAGTCCACTGTGCCCGATGAGTGTAACAACCATGACACTGACCCAAACTAAATCTGAGACAAAGATGGACAAAAACAAAAAGATCACTGATAAAGTCTGCATCTTTAATTTAAAAACAATTTAACACATACAGAGTGAAAAACAGACTTTTTAAAAAATATAATAACAAGTGGTATAAATGTTTATTTTATGTGAATAGTTCAATCAAAAAATGAAAATTTCCACACCATTTACTCATTTCCAAGTGTTTTAAAATATATATTTCATTCTTCTGTTCAACACAAAACAAGAGATTCTGTAGAATGTTGGAAGCCAGAACAGTAAGTCAAACAGGTTTGAAACATGAGGAAGATCAGTAAATGATGACAGAATTTTCATTAGTTTTCCGAACTATCCATTTAATACTCATTAGAAACATGCAAACTATCATTTTGATCTTCGACATGAATAAAACGCATCAAAACAACTTACAACATTTCCATTTGAGGTCATAAAGCTGTTTTCTGTCAAGTTTTAAACTGCGCTCCTGAATTGCTGGAATTGGAAGAACTATAATTGATATAGCAGTAGAGATGACCCCAAAGGCATATGTTGTTGTGATCATGGCTGAAAATGAAAACAGACACACATTGTAATTAAATAAATATCTAAGAGACAGATACTTAGATAACAGATTGTTACTTACATTCTTTAACCCTTGATGAGGGTCTAAAGAAGAGGAGACGCATTTGAAAAAGGTTGCTCAAATGCATAAAAACATGTCCTAATGAATCTACATGAGAGCAACAACACACATACATGTCCATTACACAGCAGAACACGCTTTAAGTTGTGGGCTGTTAACTGAAACATTTGAGCTTTAACCCCTGCAAGAATGATTTCTACTTCCACTAGTGTCCCGTTAAAGCAGGACTCTGCAACCTTTGTGACCCAAAGAGCCATTTTCGGAGTAGTGTCTGTCTGCAAACTGCAAGACAGGGGCGTCTACACTAACGTCTACACCTACCCTAAACCCAACCATCACAGTTATTAACGTCTACACCTACCACAACCCTTAACC
>CAIGQZ010032254.1:2016571-2027102 GCA_903798205.1 Danio tinwini | reverse complement strand
GCGTCTTTACAAGTGCTGTCCAATTTTAACAATTCGCCAAATGCAAGTCTGGCTTCATTATATCTCTGAGAGGAGAAACAACACTTTTGTGAGAACAGAAGAGCACAGGGGATTTAGTGGATCAATCTGCACTAACCAGGTGATAAAACAATATGATATTCATGTTTATAATTAAATCATTTTGCCTGAGTCGCAATGTGACAAATATTAAACATAAGCCCTTTCACACAGCATACCGCAATTAGTGCGTTCTGAACTTGTATGCACTCATACCACCAATTTTCCTTTTCATTGTGTACACACACAGCAGAAATATGAAACATTTTCTAGCGATAATTTATTGGCCATATTTGTGCAGCCCTACTCTAAAGAGATTAAAACACCAATGCGCCTCAGCAGACCACTTGTGATCGATTCACAGAAAACGCAAGTAGATACCAAGTCAATACCTGGGCTAAAGTGATGGATGACAGCTAGAAGACTATATAAATACCTTTAGTCCAACCAATGCTTTGCCTTTTCTGTAAAGCCCTTTAATCCATTTGGGGTTCATAGAAAGAGCTATTTCAGCATCAGTTAAAGATTTCTCATACTGAAACATCTTTTCATAGCACAAAGAACGATTTCCAAATAACCTGCAGCAAAGAGAGAAGTGCAAACATTAAAATGACCTCTTCAAGCATTGAAGTTGTCATTTTGAGCCATGTTGCAGTTAAAACTGTTGGTATGAACTCTTACTTATACTCTTTAGGGTTGTGCTTTATAGCATCAGTAAAATATTTCACAGCCATCTCCATGTTTCCTGAGCCGGCATACTGATTACCTATAACTGTAAAAAAGAAAAGAAAGAATTAGGGGGACATTTCGTACTTAATCCATTTCTTTATTATTTAAACTTTACTATTTAAATTTGGAAAGATAATTCCACTTTATACATCTGGAGATAAACAATAATTTACAAATTATAGGCCGATTTCTATACTATCTCAGTTTTCAAAGTTTTGGGAAAATCTCTTTGTTGAAAGGCTTAATAATTGCATAGAAATGCATAACCTTTTAGCTGATGAGCAATATGGTTTCAGGAAAAATAGATCAACATCTCTGGCATTACCAGAAATTGAGGAAATTACTAACAAGATAGCTAAAAATTTAAAAGTAGGTGGAATTTTTATAGACCTTATAAACAAAATGCCATTAAATATAAATAAAACAAAGGTTATGTTATTTGGTAAATTAAAAAGTAGTCATAATATACAGTAGATTTAAAAATTGATAATAAAGTTATAGAAAGAGTATGTGCAAATAAGTTTCTTGGTCTTGTATTGGATCATAAAATTAATTGGAAACCGCAAATAAATAATGTGATATCACAATTAGTAAAAATTGTAGCAATTGTGTATAAAGCAAGATTTATCCTGGACAATAAATCAATGCATGTATTATATAACACACTTATGTTAAATAAATCAAACTTACAATCCTTATGTACATTGCAGAAAAAAGTAATTAGACTGATAGAAAATGTGGGGTATTTGAAGCATACAAATCCTTTATTTTTAAAATTGAAGATGCGTAAGTGTGAATTTGGTTACATTTAAAACAGCACAATTTATGTTTAAAGCTAGGAACAAAATACTTACGAAATGCATACAAAAGTTTTTTGAAGAAAGACAAGGGGGATATAATCTGAGAGAAGAACAAAATCTTAGGAGGCTGAAAGCAAGGACAACTTTAAAAAGTTTGTGTATGTATATGTGTCCAAATTATGGAACAGATTCTTAAACAATGTCGGAATATTAATCAATTTAAAAAGTTGTATAAATATATATTGTTAAAGGCATATAATAATGAATAGAGGTGATTGAAAAAAGGATAAAATGATAAAGGTATGATGAAATTTCATTTAATATGCTATCAATATACTATGTATTTTTTGGGTCTATGTTATAAAATGTAAATGTATAAATGGATGCCAAAAGGATGAAATATGTCTCATGCAAAGCTTATGTTTCATGTAAAAATAAGAGATAAGTAAAAGAAATAAGTTTAAGTAATAAACGAATGATGTGTGTAGTAATGGGGTGGAAAAATAATAAGCTTATGCTTCATCCCACTCCATTTGACCATGCTGAAATAAATTTTTTGTTAAAGCATTTTTATGTATGATATATTCGAAAATCAAAAAAATCTAAATCAAAAATCTAAATCCACTCACACACCTGCCAGCTCCACACTTCTTGTAATAAAATCATTTGCATTGACAGACTCCTCTGCCTTCACCTCCTCTTTAGCAACCTACAACAATGAAAGACATTTGGAAATACATCAAAAAATAGTTGCTTCAAAAAAATGTCAAGAATATGACAAACGTACAGTAAAAACGATTGAAGCTATTCTCCTGCACTGAACAGAAGTGCATTTTTAATTAAATTTAGTACAAGTAATATTGTAAAACCTGATTAACTGATTAGAATTACTTAAGTTTAGGAAACTTATTTCAATACATTAAAGTATTTTCAGTTTTTAATGTCATATGACCCATCAGAAATGTTATTTAAAATTCAAATCCATAAAAACTCTCCTCTCCTCCCTTACAATTCTATGTAAACAATTAATCACAAATATTTTATAAAACTCGAAATACCTATAGACATGGACAAAATAGTTGGTAGCCATCTATTGAAGACAAAAACACTGCAGTGTTCACTGAAATAACTTACTGAAAATAATAACTGAAAAAAAGTAGAGATTAATCAAAAACTGCTGAAAGTAAACCAATGAAAATCTGATATTACTTTCAAATGGTGGTTGAACAGAAGCATTAAAAAAAGCAAACAAGTGAAGAGTACCAGCAATTTTATCCACGTCTGTATATAAAGGATTGAAAAAGATTCAAATTAAGTTAAAGCAGTTAAAATTAAGATGCTCTTTTATTTTCTATGAAGCTAAATAGTGATTATAGAAATTGTCTTGTTGTCTTCACAGCTCATCTGAATGTTCTAGATAATAAACCTGCACAACACTGACTCACTAGGCAGCTGATTACTGTTTTAGACACCCAAATCTCTCATACAAGGAAAGTCATGAGAATGAGTCTGTTATAATTCTTCTGAGCACCTTCCTTCAACTTCTTATCAAAACCCTCAGTGTTTCCACATTTATCTAATTTCACTCCTCCAACCTGTTTTTGTGGCATCGCGGCGGTCTTCTGTTGGGATTCGTGTTGTTTTTTTGGGTTTGCTTGACCGAGTTTCTTGTCAGGTTTAGGTTTCTGTTCCAGTTTGCGTTTGGCAATAGCAGCTGCATTTGACACAAAGCAGCTATTCATGTCGAGTTCCTAAAACACACAAAATAAAAGTCATCAAAACCATTTTCAAGGAATGAATGTCTCTGTCAAGTTTGGAAAACGTCATAGGAGTCATATCTAGTGCTGTTGAAACAATCACAGCTAATAGATTCTAAAATAAAAAGTTAACGTTACATACCTTTGTGTGTACCGAGTATATTTGTTATGTATAAATACACATCCATGCAATATGTAAATACACAAAGTATTTATTTCTATTTATATATTAAATATTTTTCTAAAATAATACTGTTAACACTTGACAATACGGTTTCATTAGTTAATGCCAGTTAATGGACTTACTAACATGAACAATACAAATTTTATTATTCATAGTTAAACAATAAATCAATACAATATTAAAATCCAAAGATATACTTCATTAATGAAGAATAAATGTATTGCTCATTGTTTGTTCATATTAGTAAATATATTACCATTAACTAATCCAACCTTGTTGTAGTGTTACAAAAAATTGATATAATATTAATATAGGTTTAAATGTTTTTATAGTATATACACAGCTGTGTGCATTTATACATACACACACACACACATGTATATTATGAAAAAAAAAAAAAAATGCAAGCTTTGAAAAGAATAAAGTTTATTTCTTACATGGATAGTAACGATTAATCATTACACAGCACTAGTCAAGTTTTCGCCGAAGATCTAAAAACAAACCCACCTCTGGTTCAATTGCTAAATCTTCCTCTTTATCGTCTTCCTCATCGCTACTGCTATCACTGCTCGACACTGGTGCTGAAATGGGCTGAGGGTCAGGAGGCACAGATGAACAACTTTTGTTTTTACATTTTTTATCTTTATTTTCATTATCTTTATCTGCATGTTTGGTCTTTTCTGGTCCGGGGTCAACTTGTACCTAAAAACAAAGTGAGAAAAAAAATTATGTAAACAAAATAGTCAGCATAGTTTCAGCAAGGCAAAGTCAAAATGGAGGTTTGGCATATTTGGCTGATTCGAACAGTAAAGCTGGGAAAATATATCGATACATTGAGGATTAAAAAATCGTTCTGCATTATTTCTGAGATCTTCCGAATGCATGACGATTTGCTTTTGAATGGAAGTATGTCGCTAGAGCAGATTACATACAAACACAAACGCGCAAATAGAATTGCATGAATGACACAAAGCACACCGCATTTGCAACAAATGTATGAAATTCAATTCAACACTTCTACGCAAGTTCAAAAGAATTTGCAGAAAAAATAAAGTAGGAAATATTGTGTAAGAAAAAAAGTATTCATAGTAAACAGCCAACATTAAAGGGCACCTACGGTGAAAAATCTACTTTTCAAGCTGTTTGGACAGACATATGTGTAGGTATAGCGTATAGACTGTCATATTGGGGTGATATAAACACACTCAGTCCTTTTTTTTCAATTTAACAACAACCAATTGGAGCGGTTTTGAGATCGACTGCAACTTGACGTAAGAGTGCGGTGCCACCCACCCACCAATATTGATTGACAGATGCGCTTTACCATATCCTCAGTTTGTTTTCACTACCGCCATTTTCAGTGTGTGAGTCAAAGCGACGTCACCGAAGAAACGCTCTTGCTCTATTTTTAGATGTAAGGCTCATTGGGCTCAACATTCACCAACTTATCGCTCTCCTCGCCGCCAGTGTTTGTGAGTTTTGGTGTGTTTGCATACATGTGTACTTTTCATTGTCTTTCGTAAACTTTAGCGGTTTGCATTTCCCGCGGTCACAGAAACTCCCTGTCATCTTAACTAGGTGCAGCTGGAAAGTGTGAGCGCGTTGCCTCACGTGCGCCTCACGTTCGCTCACTATTCTGCCGCCTAGGTCGCCTCTATGGACGCGCTGGCCCTGCTCAGGACACGGTTCATATTCCTGCCGCGCCACAGAGCGTTATCTGAATAGTTTCATTTTAAATAACATGCGAATGTGTGCGTCTTGTGTGCCGTGTCGTGGCTCTGAGCGGCGCATCCGGTGTTTGACGCCCTTTAATTATAGCCTCAAGCAGGTCGTACACCAGAAGTGCCGCTCGGCGGCATGCATTTCTGAATTCTAAACATAAGTTTCTATCAGGTGACACACACCGGCGCCGCAAGTGTGCGATACTTTCAACTGTCATTCGTGTGCTATGTCGCTGTGCATCCGGTGTGTGATGCCCTTCAGTCAATGTTAATTCAGTGTGCTTGGTTATTAGTCTCGGTGTAGGCTACAAGCTCAGAGCTTTAAACTAGCACACAGTTGGCTGTAAAACTACACAAAGACACAAATGATATTGTACTCTCTGCTTGGTCTGTATCCGAGTCGTACATGTACAGTTGAATGCTGGTCCTCTCACTCATGTTGCTGCTCTCAGTCTGCCTGTCTGTAGCCGTACACAAAGCGGGGGAGCTCTTGGCTCCACCCCTTTGTTAAGTTGGGCGGGAAGTCGAAACTAATTTTCATGTGAAGCAATACGTCCCTAAAACAACGAACTGTGTACACACCCCCATAATGACACTTAAAGGGCACCTATTTTACCCCTTTTTTAAGATGTAATATTAATATCATGGTTCTTCTGAGCGCTCCAGTTTAGATTCAGTTCAAAACACAATTCAGATTTTTTATTATGATGTGTTAAAAAGTGCCATTTTGGGGGCGTGTACAGTTTGCTGTTTTAGGGGCGTGTTGCTTCACATGAAAATTAGTTTCGACTTCCCGCCCAAGTTAACAAGGGGGTGGAGCCAAGAGCTCCCCTGCTTTGTGTAATAGACAGGCAGACAAGAGAGAGGCAACATGTGTGTACCAACCAGGTACAACCAGCTGTACTTGTACGACTCAGACACATTCCAAGCAGAGAGTACAAATCATTTGTGTCTTTGTATAGTTTTACAGCCAACTGTGTGCTAGTTTAAAGCTCCGAGCTTGTAGCCTACACCGAGGCTAATAAAGCACAGTGAATTAACTTTGACTGAAGGGCATCACACACTGGATGCACCGCGACATGGCGCGCACATGACAGTTGAAAGTATCGCACACTTGCAGCGTCGGTGTGTCACCTGTTAGAAACTTATGTTTAGAATTCAAAAAAGCATGATGCTGCGTGGCGCGTCGCCTAGCGGCGCTTCTGATTGACCTGCTTGATGCACCAGACGCGCCGCTCAGAGCCATGACGCGGCACACCAGACGCGCACATTCGCATGTTATTTAAAATGAAACTATACAGATAACACTCTGTGGCGCGGCAGAAATATGAACAGTGTCCTGAGCAGGGCCAGCGCATCCATAGAGGCGACCTAGGCGGCAGAATAGTGAGCAAACCCCACGGTCGTCACTTTCACTCGCGACAACGTGAAATGCATGGCGCTGCGTGTCGTTAGTTCGTTATTTCCAATGGAGGGACGAGCACGTGAGGCAGTGCGCTCACACTTTCCAGCTGCACCTAGTTAAGATGACAGGGAGCTTCTGTGACCGCGGGAAATGCAGACCGCTGAAGTTTAAGGAAGACACAATGAAAAGTAAACATGTATGCAAACACACCAAAACTCACAAACACTGGTGGCGAGGAGAGCAATAACGTGGTGAATGTTGAGCCCAATGAGCCTTACATCTAAAAATTAGAGCAAGGGTGTTTCTTTGGTGACGTCGCTTTGACTCACACGCTGAAAATGGTGGACATGAAACAACATACTGAGGTGATGGTAATGGCCACCTATCAATCAATATTGGTGGGCGGGGGGACCGCACCCCTATGTCAAGTTGCGGTCGGTCTCAAAACCGCTCCAATTGGTCCACCGTTTTTACGTTGTTAAATTGAAAAAAAAAGTACTGAGTGTGTTTATATCACCCCAATATGACGGTCTATACGCTATACCTACACATATGTCTGTCCAAACAGCTTGAAAAGTAGATTTTTCACCATAGGTGCCCTTTAACACATGATAATAAAAAAATCTTAATTGTGTTTTGAACTGAACCTAAACTGGCACACTCAGAAGAACAATAATATTAATATTACATCTTAAAAAAGGAGTGAAATAGGTGCCCTTTAATCTTGTGGCGTAAAAATCAAGGTGCAAGTACATTTTTCGACCTACATAACTACAAAAACAAGCAGTCTTCGTTATTTGAGTGTACAGTTAAGAACTAACCTAAATTTGTCCTATCTGCTATTAAAAACCTAAGCTCAGAATCGATTCCAGAGAGTCGGTACATTCTGAAAATGTAAGAATTGTTCCACATTTTGTAATGCATCGATTTATCATCCTAATTCTAACAATCACTCACCGGTTTATTTTTTCCTTTATTTGCATTTTCTTTCTCTAATTTTTCCAGGCGACGTCTCTCCTTTTGTCTCTGTTATATCAAAATGAAGTAGCACTTATGATTATGATTCATGCTTACAAATATTTGATGAAAACACCCTGTGTGTGTTGGCTCTCACCATTTTTTTCAGTTTTTTCCTCTCAGCTTTTTTCTTAAGTTTTTCTTCCTCATCTACTAGCTCTTTTGCATTTCTTTCCGCTTCCTAAAATAAAAAGCAGAATAATAATAATGATAATAGTGCTAATTTGTAACAAAAAAGGGGAATCATGAGTATTTCACACAAACCTCAGCTGTTATTGGTTTTGGTAGACCTCTGTCGAGAAAGTTGCGTGAAAAGCCACAGTATCTGTTATTTGTACGACTACTGTATTTATCGTCATCATAATAATAATAATCCTCATCAGATGAATCTTCATATCCAGTAAACTGAGCTCCAAAATGGTCCAGTTCTGAAACTGGAATAAAGTCACAATCAGCTTTAAATCTCACACAAACCTGCAGTTCATTAAGGGTGCCTTCACACTTGCATAGTTTGGTTCATAAAAAAAAAAAAAAAACATTTAATCCCAGCTAGAATATCATTAAGCATTTCATTTTTGAAAAGTGTCATGAAACACTTTTTACATCACTAAAGAGCTTGTCTTTGCTATGGTAGCATTTAAAGTTTTGGGTGTTTTATTTTTTTATTCAAATGCAGTTAATAATCTGCCACATGCAAACAGACGATGGTGGACTAATGCTGGCTCAAAGCTTTGCTCTTTTGTTTGTCGTCAGAACTGTTGACCATTGCTGTCGGTTTCTCTTATTGCAAAAAGAGGTTTGTACATGTCTATACTACACTTCGATGACAACTAAAACAGGAATACTCAACACTCAGTTACTCACACTACTTAATAGTTTTATTTGAGTGTGATTTTAGCCAAATTAAAGTAATCAGGAATGTATTTACATGAAAGACTGTTAATCATAGTAATATCTTAATTGTTTTAATGACATTCTGACTGCTGCAAAACCAAAAACTCTGTGTGTGTGTGTGTGTGTGTGTGTGCGCGCTGCCAGAGCACTGATTACTGATGCATTTCTGATGGTTTATGATTAATAAGCATTTGTTCATGTATTTGCATAGCTGTCAATTTGCAGCAAGTTTCCTTCTAATGGAATATCACAAAAGAGAAATGTTTTATAGAAAAATATGTATATTCAACACATTAAGTACTAATTCATTTACTATTTATACTATTAACAAAACACATTTATACATTTACAGCAAGTTTTCTCATTCCCCTTTTGTATATATAAAGCACATTTGAAAAAAAATACTAGAATAAAATTCTAAGACACAATTATGACCTTACAGGACAAACAAAAATTACACTAGAATATATTTTTGAGAGGGGATATTTAAATGCATCTTAAAATTATTTTGCTAAAATAACAATAAAATGAAGTTGAAAAGTAATAACAATAGAATATATTAATGAAAAAGGATGAAGACGGAAAAGGGAAAATAGGGGTTCTTATAGTTTTCATTGGATGAGCATGGAAAAAGGTTGAGAATCACTGGTGCAAATTAAAACTGCTCAAGTTTTAATGAAATTACAGTTCTAAGATTTTATTACAGTTTAACATACTATGACAACAACAAACAAACAAACACACACACACACACACACACACACATATACATATATATATATATATTAGGGCTGTCAATATTAGCGCGTTAACGCACGTGATTAATTTAAAATATTTAACGCGTTTAAAAAAATTTAACGCATTTATCGCAGTTGCAGTTTTTTTTTTAAAAAAACGTGTGTTCAGGGCCGGCGCGCCCATAGAGGCGACCCTTTCATCCGCGACACTCACCCCCTCCCTCCCGGTCCCCCTTATCCGCAAACCGGTAAGTTTCTATTTCACTTTCGCGTAGCGTGATCACTGTTTGCCTACAGCGCCAGTTCAGCTTGCTCCAGCCCTGCGTGTGTTTAATGTGCAAAGAAATATAAAGGAGAATATGGATCCATGTAAATGTACTTAGTGAAAGCGCCTGATGAAGTCGGAAGCTGTCAACGACAGCCCATTCCTCTCTAAGTTGACTCCAAGCGCCCTCAGATGAATCATTAAGTTTAACATGTTTTCACACTACACGCAACTTTTGTATGTGTCTGCTTCACGTTGATGTGTCAGAATCCTTGATTGAGAAATAAAGCCATACTTTAGAACGCTTAGTTTAAGCAAATTTGATTCGATCGTGCGTGTTAATGATCTGAAGGGAGTGCGCTGTTCTCTCTCTCTCTCTCTCTCTCTCTCTCTCTCTCTCTGTGTGTGTGTTGTCCCCGGTAATGTCAATAGACTGGTCTGTCTTAGCAGCTGGTTAAATCGTCACCTTACAATTATAAGGTTCTGTCTGACATTTTTGTCAAAATTGAGTTATTGACATTTTCTTATTAAATGACAACTTATTTACATTATGGGATGTTTTTTTAAGTTGTTTACATTAAGACATTTTATAAAAAAAACAAAACAAATGTTACACACATACTGTTTGCTATGGAATGCAAAAACTTTGAAGCTCAATATCTCAAAATCATTCAGAACGCAGACAGAACCTTATAATTCCAAGGTGACGAAATGTTAAGGAGGACAAAGCTAAATTGTTTCTACTTTATAATTAATGTTCTCAACTCGCAATACAACTTTACAATGAATACAATTGTTTGTATTCAATACTTTATTATTATAATTTTTTAATTTCTATATTTGCAATGCCTGTATTTTGGATTTTTTTTATTTGTGATTAATCATGATTAATCACACAAAAAAAGTGTGATTAATTTGTTAATTTTTTTAATCAATTGACAGCCCTAATATATATATATATATAT
>CAIGQZ010032254.1:1975563-2011571 GCA_903798205.1 Danio tinwini | reverse complement strand
ACACACACACACACACACACACACACACACACACACAATGCATGAGTTATCTTTATTCCCGCGCCACTACGCGGTTTATTTTTTGTCCCATAGCAACGGCGTCACTACTGTATTATGAAAGTAACACTGCTCATGTTATCCATTCATCTGCTCTGTGGGGTTCTTGAGAATAATATCACGCTTGGATATAGGAAAATAATTCATAATACAAAATAATATATTTTGTTACTGCGGTTGTTTACATACGTCACATGTTTTCTATTTTATTATGTTCTATTTTCCGCCAGTGTCATGCGCCAGTGTAAGGGTTAATTCAAACATCTGCAACTGCGCACGCGCGATAACGTCTGCGTCCGTCAACCTATGGTTACAACATGGATTCAGTAGGGGATGCTGCAGATGTAAACAATGTAAGTTTATAAAAATCGCTTTCTTATAATAAAACCAGATATATAAAATCTGTTTTAAAACATTCTAAATGTTTTAGCTTTTAATATAATTTCGACACGATTGGTCTAGGCTCGCGAATCGAGACAACCTTGTAGCTACCATCACTGCATGGCAACAAGTGAGCTGTGCTCAAAGTTAGCGCTAATGGCTGTCCAATGATTTGCTGACAAATAAAATTATGATTATGACCATATGTTGTCGACTTTCAAACAAAGTCATGAACTCAGAATATTATGTAACAGCCTTAAAGCCATCGGCTAACTGTTAACGTTAGCTGCTTTTGGCTAAATAGTGGTTAAGGTGTTCGAAGTTCTAATGTTATACCTTACTGGAGAACTGTTTTACAAAAAAGCATGAGATGTCTTCTAACCTAATTTAATTGAGTGTAAATCACTAGTCTGCTTAGCATTAGTTCAGTTAGTACATTGAGAGAGAGAGAGAGAGAGAGAGATGCGCATGTTGTGTATAAGTTACAGGGTTGGGCAAAAATACATTGAAAAGCATTTCAAAATATAATGCCAAATACCATACGTTTAAGTGTATCAAAATAATAATAATAATAAAAAAATACTACAAAATACTTTTACAAAGGAGCATGAAGTTTCTTTGCAAACTTTCCATCAATTGTTTTTATTGGATCAATTTTGATCTTTTCCGCCACCTCGTTCACCTCTATATCTTCTTATTTTTATGTTTAACTATTATTTGTAAAGTATACACATTCTTCAAATATTTTATCAGTTTTTCTTTAAATGGAAGCATCAATAATGTCCAAAGCACCAGTCAGAGGGTGCATTTTTATGATGTCATCATGTAGACTTCTTACGAAATATTTTACAGTATTTAAAAAAAATAAAAGACACTTAAGTATTTGGTACAAAATATTAAGGTATTTTCATTAACCCTATCAAATACAATTTACAAAACACTGTTTTGGATTTAAAATATGGTTTTAAAAAACATGTATCAGAAATACTGCCCATCCCTGTGTGTATATATTTTAAACCAAATAAACAAATTATTACATATTTTATAAGTAGCGTTAGTATATAAAACCTAAATTGCAGGTGCACTAACAGGTTAGCGCTCTTTATATATATATATATATATATATATATATATATATATATATATGTATTGTTCTTTCTCATGTCGATGTCATGTTTTTTTTTAAAACCTTTTTGGCCAACCAATCTGAAAATAAAACAATACAAAACATTACAATATACAATCTGAAAAAGACCATTGACTGTCTTTGTGTTCTTTACAGCATTTTTTTAGTTTCCTCTTTGTCTCTGCAAAAGTAAAATAAGCATCTCCTCATACTATGTCTGTATGGCAGAATTATTAAGAACTTATACTTATGTTATGAATTTTGAAAGGGTATAGTTCACCCAAGAATAAGAACTCCTGTTTTGCTCAAGTTTCTTTTTTAAATCTGTATGATTTACATGAAGGAAGATTGCTGTTTTAAATTGTTAATTGTTTAATTGCTTTGCTGTATGAGTAATATGTACGTTTTTACCTTTCCAGACCCCTGCAGAGACTCCTTGTCAGCAGCATGGACAAAATATACATGATTCAGAAGCTGACAGACCATACACAGGGCCTGAAAATGATGGAAGACCATTTAGTAACACTCAGGATTCAAGCATACAGCCAATGATGAACAGATTTGAGATTTTACAACTGGGTACAGAGAGCTGGTGTATGTACAGTGGGCTTCAAAGATCTGAGATCACATTAAAAACTCAGTTTAAATCTGGATGTAAACACTCTTTACTAGATCTACAAATATATCAAGATACTCTTTGGATAATTGCCAAATCAAACTGAATAGCATTATCAGGCTTTTTGTAGCTTGAAGTAGATTTTTCTTAATATTACAAAAAAAAAAAATATATATATATATATATATATATATATATAAAGAAGCAATTCTCAGATGTTTGAGTCCTACTGTATATGAATTTATGCCTCATTGTTACTTTCAAATATGTTTTTTAAATAAAATTTTTATAATGATTTCAATTCCTATTTTTTCAGAGTTTCAGGATAGCCAGCTGTCACCCGCGCTACCTCTGCTTCCCTGTTTGGACAAATCTAACTTTCTTTCCAACTCCAGTGTTTTTCAGGATACAGATTTAGAGTTTGTCCCTCTTCGGTATTATTTGTTTAGCTACACTTTTGGCATTTATTCCTTCCTTCATTTGAAAAAAAATATTAAGGGATGCACCAAATGTTTGGCCATTGAAGTTTTTTGGCATTTTTGTTTTTTGACAAAAAGAAGCTAAAAATATAAGCTGAAAAAGTTATGCTGAAACCCATTTATTTCATTGCATTTGCAAGAGCAGCGGAGCGTGCGCACTTGGTCAAATATCAAAATAGCTTAACATTTTCAGCTTATTATTTAATATATTTCACTCTGGACATTGTGTTCATGAACTCATACATTATTACATAATTTATGCACCAACCGCACATGCTCACCCGAAAATCTAAATTCATTCAAATAATAGCCTGACAGAGTATTTCGTTTCTACAGTCAACTCTGGTAAAATGATGCCTCTCGTCTCATTCACTGTCAGTAAAATATCCTTATTTTATTGGCTTGTGTTTTTTGTTTTAAGTCAGAATATTCTAGGTTATAAAGTAAAATTTAAAAAGTTGTACAAAATTGTATTCTTTAATAAGATAACAATTATTACAAAACATTTTCGTTTTGTTTTTACACTCAAGTGCATCCAGAATTGTTTGGGTTTCGTTCCAGAATTGTAATTTTGGTGCATCTCTAAAAATAATATCCTATCAGTTAACAAACATTTTTTTTGTTGTGTTCATGCACACAGGGGAATCCCAGATTTCTCAGTTATCCCTGAGAGATGTTCAAGGATTTCAGATGAAGCTGTAACTGTTGATTCTCAACTCCAAAATACTATTCATGATCAGGCTACGATTTCTGAGCATCCTTTGGAGGTCCCAACAGCCTTTTCAGAGGGTGAAAATAGTTGCTCTTCACTATCCCAGCACAGCCTGTCACCTGGAGACCATTCAAGAGGAGTTCGAAATGAAGGGCGTGTATTGTATAGTGATGAGTATCAAATCAACAGACATATGGAAGGAGAGGAGCAGACCGCTGCTCAGCGGCTTAGTGAAGGGATGTATGCTCGGCCATTATTAGAGCTTAGAGAAGAGGATGTTAGTGTGGCTGTTAGCAGCAGTAGTGCCATTTATTCCCCATCTGAACCAGGATCAAATCATCAGAACACTCAGAAAAAACAGACAAGTCCCTCTAAACTTAAAGCAGGGCGAGAGCAGCCACAAGGGGGCTCACTGTCGTTGACATCTTCAATTCAGGAGGCTACAGTTTCAATTGCTCGCTCAGATGTGTCAAATATAACATTTCGTAATTCACAGATGGATACACACCGAACAACAGACCATCTCCATGATCAACTTCTGACCGCAAGTGGCTCCTTGTCTGCACCAGCAAGTAGGCTCCATGGTGGGAACAAAAGCTCTCACCGTGGACAATCTTTCACCCCAGCTGGTGAAGGTCTGATGCATGTTCCAGGTTTGCAGAGAGCGCTTTTGAGCTCTGGTGGTCGTTTAATTGGAGCAGATGGCTCATTCTTGAGCTCTCAGCCTGTGTTTCAGTCCACACCTGCAGTACCTCTCACGAGACCCATACCTGCATTGACCAAACCATCGCTCATACACTCCAAACAAAAGGCTGTTGCCTCTGCAGCCACATTACCTCAAAACAACCACTCCAGAACTGGCTTGATGCTATCATTGGATCTAAGCGACCAACATTCCTCTTCTATGTACACTCAAACAACATCTAGCAGACCACCAAAGACTGAGCAAACAGTGTCGCATTCCCATTCTGTCTCAAACGAACAAATTTCTCCGGTCGTTTTAAATTCAACAGCCGCTGACACGTCTCGCTCAGACACTCAGCTCTTTTACTCCAGTACAGAGAAGAAAGATCTAGTTTCTCATTTGGCTCTTGGGAGAGTACAGTCTCTTCCCAGTCTCAGCTACTTACAAAAAGTAGATGCCTGGAAAGCCAATCAGAGCTCGAGCAGGTCGTTTTGTGATAATTTGGCTCTGCAAGGGGTTGATGGTGTGTCACTAAAGAAGAAAGCACAGGATGTGGCGTCTGATACATGTAACCAAATGCACTCTCGGGACAAGCATCAGGCACATGGCATGAATGCCAGCTCGCAATCGATTCAGCCACTTTCCTCGTCTCATTCCGGAAGCGTCTCACCTCGTCGTGTTGATGAAGCTGGGGCAAATGTGTGTAAAGCACAGGCATCCGATTCACCTGTAATTCGCTCACAGTCTCACTCCTCCCTGAGCTCTGTGGTGACCTCAATTCAGAGAGACACAGACACACTCAGCCAGCAAGTTCCATTGGCTCAATCTAATGATATTCCGGCTACCAATCAGTCTTCCTTAATTTCAGGTGGAAGTAATGAAGGGGTGAATACTTCAGCTGCTCACATGGACAAAAACGCTATCAAGATGTCTCCTTTCCTCAGTCTCGGTCGCTTTAGTGACGTGTCCTCAAGCGCCAACCTGAGCAGCACTCTCTCCAGCTCTCAAGGCAGTTACCATGGTGAGCAGAGTATGCGGGCATCAGTGGGAGCTGCGTCTTCTGTAGTAAGTCTTGAGGTGGATAATTACGCCCCTTATTGGACGTCCAGACCTACTTCTCCTCCTCACACAAGGGAGTTCAACATTGAAGACAGAATCCCGGTAAGTTCACACAGCACTGTAGAAAGATAAAGGCTTAAAATCGTGACGTCTTAATGGTCCATTGTAGGCAGTGCTTTATGTTTATTGTTGCTGTCTGACAGAAAGGTATAATTATCTTTAAATAAAAGGCAGCGGTTACTTCTAATACAATATTATTAATTGTATTTCAGGGCTCGAAATGAACCTTTTTGCTGGGTAGCACTGAAAATAAATAGTCCATTAGAGGTTACTATACTTCAGAGTCCAATCAGTATCCCTAAAAACACCTAAATTATGTTTGATTACTAATAAAAGATGTGTTATGCATATTGTTGGGAAAAAGTAATATATTTTTATTATTATTTTTGTCTCTTTTTCTTTTCATTAAACAATTGTATTTGTATTGCTTAAGGTGATCTATATTAAACAATCTTCTCGAGTGTGATATGTTTTGCACACTAATGAATAGTGGTGTAACGGATCACAAATCTGCAGTTCGGATCAAACTATGGTTTTTTAGTCACGGATCGGACCATTTTTCGGATCAGCAAAATTTCCATTTATATAAAAATATTACTGCAAAAAACATTGCTTTTAACAAACAGAATTTAGAACCTGTAATGTTAATAAAAATAACAATCAAGAAAGAACCAGCTGAAAAAAGAAAAGTATTCAATATGAAATATGATCTTTGCTATCGTTGCTGATAATACTAAATATAGAAATCTAACATCTTGTACAACAGATCATATTTATCTTCAATTAATGATTCAACAATTCACACATAAAAGTTCATGTTTCATTATACCGTAGGTGTGTTATTTTTGAAAACCTATTCAGTGACATAATTTTGATGGTTGTTTGTCGCCATCTGTTGGTTACACAATTGCTTTTACCAGTGTCTAAAAATCACCAGCATCATGTTTCATTAAACGGTAATTTTAATCTTTATAATAAACATCAGTGTTTATATCTGAACTATAAAATGTTCTCCCAGCAATTATGCTTTATTTAATTGTTTGTAACTCAATGAAGAAGTGTAAAAACTGAATCTTTCTCGATGCAGATTTGAATGCAGCGCTTTGAAGGATTAATAAACATATGCAAATCATTATCATTTATCGTTCTTGTTGCGAGGGCTTGAACTGAGATCAAGATCTTTCAATGTTTAATTGTGCAACTTTACACTGAATGCATGCAGGCTAAACAAGACGTGACCGAAAACACATTAAATTAATAACCTAAGAAAGCATTTAGGTAGGTCCAGTGCTTAATTTGTGAATTGCAAGGTCCTGGAACAGATCGGGGTAACGGATCCGGCATGTTACCCGAGGATGGAGAGGTGTTGCGCATGAAAGTGGAAAGCGGGGTGGAGGGGCGGGGGTTTGGTGCAGTGGATGGCAGAAGGGTGTCGCGGACGAAAGTGAAGAGGGTTGGGGAGTCGCGGAAAAAAGTGAAGAGCAGACAGGTGAGGAGGGGGATCGGTAAAATGAGGTGCCGGATCAGATTTCAGAGGTGCTGGATCCGGATTCGGCGTGTTCTGGCACAAATTAAGCCGTGGGTAGGTCCCACCACAACTTTTCCCATCATCATTATATCTTACAGGGAAGCCAAAATGCTTTCATGCATGCGATTTGAATGACGCGGGAGGCGATCTCTCTGCAATGATTATAAATGTTGGATTAACCAACAAGTTCAAAATAAATTTTTAATTTGCGGGTCACGTGCGTTCCGAACCGTGTGTTGTGATCTGTACGGATCACGGATCAACAGTGATCCAATTCACCCCTACTAATGAAGCATTTTTGCAGAAGTAGATGAAGCTGCTAGAAATGCAAAGGCCTAATTGTCTATAACTTCCTGTCAGCACAGAATTTGCAGTTGAGAAGTCTTGTGCTTTTTGACATTGTGCAGAGAATTAATAGAAAAAGAGGATGTATGCATGGGTGCGGCCAATCGAGGACTGGAGAATGATTGACAAGTGACAAATTTCACTAAACTCTTCCTGGTAATATTAGCTGCCTGTATAAGTTGAAGTCAGGAAATGAAAACTGTTGCACACCCCTGAATGTAACTCTTGCATTGCATTAAGGATAACGGAATTCTGTGAATCGAAATATTTATTTGTATCCAATAAATTGCTAATATGTTAAACCTTAAAGAAAAAACTCTCCTTATCTTTTTTTTTTACACAAATATCTGAAAAAAGCAGACCACCTCAATAGTGTATAATTCAAACACTATTTAATGGTATCATTCTTTTTTATCACTGTAGTTGTACCTCCTAAATTTGGGTATCGATCAATCACCTTCTACAATCCTAAATCCCTTTACTCGTCGTGGACCGATCAGAGAGCCTGAATTCTCTCCTACTGACTTATGCACCATCAAAGGCTCCATAGGAACACCAACCAAAAGCACACAACCATCTGAAGGTGAGTCAAAGACTATATTTTGTGCACAATATTATTGTTTGCATAGTGTAGCTTGTCCTGTTTGGTTATAAAGCTATATATCTGTATTTCTCTATAGTGGACAGTCTTCAAAAGGAGACATTCTCCAGCTCTAGTCAACACTCGACTGAATCCAGTGCTTCTGTCTCACACCACCTATCAGTGCATGAGCTAAGCCAGCCAGCCCCTGACAGCAGTGTAAAGATGATATCAACCCAGGCAGATGCTGCAGCACTTCAGTCAACATCACATCCTGCATCAACCCTCCAACAATCTAATGCTCCAGAAAGTGAAGGGAGCTTTAGTTTGCCAGTCCCAGAATCAGGGCCAAGAGAAGTGGTAAAAGCGGACGATGACTCTCTTGTGGGTTCTGGCACACTGCATGAAATCAGGCGTTTGCTGGGCCAAGCAGAAAGCCTGGTATCCGGTCGTTCCTCATTAACCTCCTCCCCTGGTTCACACCGCTTATCGGAAAGTGACACGTCGCTTGTTTCGCTAGGACGAAACGCTCGAGGTTATCACACTGACACATCTCTGTCAGCTGGTGGGAACCTTTCTCAACTGTTGACTCGCTCTTCATCAGACTCTGCTTTGAAAGGAAGCTTGTCATCCTCACAGGGTTCGCAGCATATTGACCGGACAACTTTAGAGCCTAATGCTCTCTCTTTAAGCAGAGAGGAAAGTTTGAAGTCACGTGACATCCGTGTGACCCCAAGGCGGGCTGAACCTGAGGGCTGCAGCGCTGCAGACCCAGACAAGGGAAAACCGACCACGACCACACCTGCCACACAGATCAATCTCCCTTCGATTGCAGTGAGTGTTCCACAAAATGAGGAGGACAAGTCTGAGGATGCTCCGATTGGCTCCTCTGAGAATAGTTTGTCTCATGTCTCTGCTGAGACTGAAAACATGAGTGACAGCAGCAGCGAAAATTCATTGGCTGCCAGAGTTGCCAAACTCCTTCAGAGTGAGTCGTCTGTTTCTGTGGTTACAAGCCGGCCAAGCACAGCTGACCCAGAAGATAGTCGTGCGCGAGGTAAACACACTGATTTGTCTACAACAGAGATGCCCAAACTAGGGCCCGCGGGCCAAAGTTGGCCCATGGTAAACTTTGATTTGGCCCCCCATGCCATCTGAGAATGGTTTAGATTGTCATTTCAAATTTAATGTAAACTTATACTTGTTTGTTTTATTGTTAAGCTACAAAAAAGCTATCTGAAATTAAATGTTTTAATGTAAATGGTGTAAATTAATCAGATTTAGTTTAAAATGTACATACAGCAGAGAGAGGACAATGCAGAGACTTTAGCAGGTCGCACACCAGAAGCGCTGATCAGCGATGCGCTGCACAGCACCACGCATTTCAGAATTCTATACATAGGTTATCACCAGGGTACACACACCGGCGCTGCAAGTCGGCGGCTGTCAGCGCCGCCCAGCCACGACTCAGGACACTGTTCATATTTCTGCTGCACCACAAAGCGCCATCTGATTAATTTTGTTTTAAATAGCATTCGAATATGCACGTCTGGTGTGCGATACTTTCAACTGTCATGTGTGCACCGTTTCGCGGCGCTGAACGGCGCATCCGGTGTGTGACACTCTTTTGGTGAGCAAATCAAGGCAAAGGCAGATTCTGCATGACTAGTATTCAGCATTGAACTCTACTGTGTTAAAAATGTGATTGTTTATGTTTTTATTGTAATAAGTTACTTTTATAAAAGTTATACTGCATTAGTTAATACAATTCAAAGTAATGCTTACTATTTATTTTTTAATATTATGAAATGAATTAGGAAATTTCCTATGGTGATTTTAATGGAAAATAGTTTGGTATATTTTTCTTTGGCCCACAGCTATCAGTGATATTTGGTTTTTGGCCCTTCATACGAAAATGTTTGGGCACCCCTGGTCTAAGAGGATCTATGGTCATTTATGCATTTTGTAACCACTTGTAGTGGCTTTCCTAAATGGACACACTGTTCATCCTGAAATGAAAATTCCTGTAAAAGATAGACTGCCTATGTTTCCATCCACCTATTTTCATGCGATTTTTGGAATATTGCCTAAAAATGCTTAATGGAAAGATGTGCTATTTCCCAAGATTTGGAAAATGCAGGTAAATAAACCTATGCGCCAACAGAGTAGGATAAACTTTTTATCTGATAAAATAAATTTACATAAACTACAAGGAAAACACAATAACCAAATGAATTCCAGCATGTAAATCAAAAAAAGTAATGGGAACAGTAATTTAAACAGTGATTTAATTTAAATCATGTGATAACAAAAATAGGCATGATGGGGTGACATTAATGGACAAACCAGTAGACTGACCACATTATAAAACATCTGAAATGTTGTTTTGGTCATTCTAAAGTCTGTAATCAAAGTGATTATTACCTTAGTAGTTAGCCTATTACTTTTTCTGAAACGCCAAGGACCATGATTCAATTAAAATGTCTTCTATAATGTTTTATTGAAGAACAAAAGCAAATAAGTAAAAGCAATGTTCATTTGAGCTAACTATTGCTTTGTGACTGAATGATTGAATTTGTCTCTGTAGAATGGATCCTGATGAAGGTTTCTGGTCGCCGGTGTGAAAGTTTAGAGCTAAACACTGAGGACAGAAAGAGAATTGAAGAAATTAAAAGAGAGCTTCTGCTGAACACCAAATACACCAAGGTAACATTCATATGCTAACATATAACAAAGTTCTTCTGGTTCACGAAATGTCAACGTTTCAATTAACTTGCTCAGTGGTTGTAGCCAGGTTTGCCAGGGGTGCACAATTTACAGTGCATCCGGAAAGTATTCATAGCGTTTCACATTTTCCTCTATTTTTTAAGTGTTATAACCTTATTCCAAAATGGATAAAATTCATTTATTTCCTCGAAAATCTACACACAATACCCCATAATGACAATGTGAAAAAATATTGAAATTTGAAATTTATTAAAAATAAAAAAACAGAAAAATCACATGTACATCAGTATTCACACCTGGCACACCTGTCTTTGGGAATATTTGCCCATTCCTCTTTGCAGTACCTCTTAAGCTCTATCAGGTTGGATGGGAAGTGACGGTGTACAACCATTTTTAGATCTCTCCAGAGATGTTCAATAGGATTTAGGTCTGGGCTCTGGCTGGGCCACTCAAGAACATTCATCAAGTGGTGAAGCCACTCCATTGATATTTTGGCGGTGTGCTTTGAGTCATTGTCCTGCTGGAAGATGAACCGTCGCCCCAGTCTGAGGTACAGAGCACTCTGAATCAGGTTTTCATTCAGGATGTCTCTGTACATTGCTGTATTCATCTTTCCTGACTAGTCTTCCAGTTCCTGCTGCTGAAAAACAACGTGGATGCATAGCCCCTTGCCGTGGCCGTCAGCGAGGTTGACGCGCACCTCTCAAAAAATGTTACACGTAGCGCAAGCTCTGATTGGTCGGCTTGGTAGCGCTGACAAGTGTGGGCAGAGGTGAGAGCCGCGCACCTGATGCAGCGAGTGTTTACAAGTGTGGAGTCCCGTTAAGGAGCTCCGGATTGAGACTGTTGTTTTGTGTTTATCTTATGATTAAAGTTGTTGCACGTCCAGCGGTTCCCGCCTCAAAATGAGCGAATTTGAGCCACTTGTACATTAAGAAAGTGTTCAGAAAAAACAAAACACCAGAGAAGAAACTCGACACAGAGAAACAAAAACACCTACTGCCAGCTAGCGTTTCGGAAGTGTTAATGCAGAGAAACAGAATCAGCGGCACAAGTATCAATGCACCGCTACGCGCGAGGCTTGCGCTGTGGGTTACGCCGATCACTTGACGCAGAAGTATAAACCAGGCTTTAGCCTGTTGATGAGCGGTGTCTGGTTTTCTCCAAACGTAATGCCTGGCATTCACTCCAAAGTTTCTTATGGTCTGAGAGACCTTCAGATGCATTTTGACAAATTCCAGGTGGGGAGTATCTTCCGTCTGGTCACTCTACCATACAGGCCTGATTGGTGGATTGCTGCACAGATGGTTGTTCTTCTGTAAGGCTCAGAAGAACACTGGAGCTCAGACAGAGTGACCATCAGGTTATTGATCACCTCTCTGACTAAGGCCCTTCTCCCCCAATCAATCAGCTTAGATGGCCGGCTAGCTCTAGGAAGAGTCCTGGTGGTTCCAAACATTTTCCACTTACAGATGATGGAGGCCACAGTGCTCATTGGAACTTTCAGAGCAGCAAAAAAATTTGTAATCTTTCCCAGCCTTGTGCCTCGAGACAATGCTGTCTCAGAGGTCTACAGACAATTCCTTTGTCTTTATGCTTGGTTTGTGCTTTGACATGCACTGTCAACCCTGGCACCTTATGTAGACAGGTGTATGCCTTTTCAAATCATGTCCAATCAACTGAATTTACCACAGGTGAACTCTAATTAAGCTGCTGAAACATCTCAAGAAAGATCAGTGGAAGAAGAATGTACCTGAGCTCAATTTAGAGCTTCACGGCAGAGGCTGTGAATACTTCTGTACATGTGGTTTTTCAGGTTTTTTTTTTTTTTATAAATTTGCAACAATTTCTAAAAATCTTTTTTCACATTGTCATTATGGGGTATTGTGTGTAGAATTTTGAGAAAATAAATGAAATTTTGAACGAATAAATGAACAAAATTCTGCAGTGTCATGGCTGAACAACAACAACGAAAACTACTATGACAATGATCATCTCAAATGTTGTTTATGTGCTTTATTTAGTGTTGTTACCAGTATACAGTACAATTTGAAATCATTTTATGTTACATTCGTTGCCATACTGAAAGCTGAAGCAAATAGTTTGCCTCAGATCTTGAAAATAAAATAAATTGCAAGCATACAATTTAAACATGAATGTTAGAACTGTGGCTCAGTGCAAACAAACAACATCAATCACTTTGCATTTACATTTAATAATGTAAAAGAGGTTTAATATTTATTTATTTATTAGATTATAAACCTGTCCATTACATTAAGAGTGCAGTGCACTATTCTGAGCCTCTGAATGGCTGGTATTTAAATGTTTCTGTTGTTACGTGTGGTGTGGGTTGGACATGATGTTACACTCGTTTAAAATCCCTGTGAAATAAAAAAGCAGATGTTAGTATTAGTATGTTGGTCTTAAGCATATCCATAAGCTAATATGTTACAAAACAGAGACAAAATTTGCACTTAGAAGATATAAACATTCAAAGCTTGCAGTTTGTCACTTCTACTTAAATGGTTTAACGATTTTTTGACGTCACCTCATACTTCAGTTTCTCATCATATCTTCTGACCAATCAAACACTCTCTAGTATCTGACATGTCCCGCCCACTTCAATACACTTCTCATTTGCTTTTCTTTTGATGCGCTTGATTTCAGCCACTCTCTGACAGAGTTGTGATTACAGTTTTTCTCAGTCACTTTGTTGCATTTCTCACTACACTATTTACATCTGCACAACGGTTTCTCAAAACAATTAGTCATTTGTGCACATAATAGTAGCAGTTTCTCATTCCTTCCAAGTTTTAACAAATTGCAAATGCTTTTGGACATGCATCAATTGCTTTCAAACAACTCTCTGCTGTTTTATAACATTATCATTTGCTTATGTCATGTAAGTCGAAATAAACAAAACTTAGGCATTCCATATAAAACTAATAGTCCTCATTTCAATACTTGAGTCATTACATACAAAAACTAGTTGTCAAAATCTGTCAAGCTAATTTTATAAAGATTTTTTTTTCCTTTTTTTTTCTGAAAATGTCTTCTAAAATGAACAATTTCATGAATGATTTACAGACCTATGTAGTAGATTCAGTTCCAATATGTACTGCAATATTGTTTACACAGCTCTACCCAAAGGGAGTTTATGTTTGTTGTAAATAAGGGTGTATTTATTCCTTTGCACAATGCTGTGAATAAATTAGAATTGCAAAGCATAAAAATATAAAATGTGAAACATATTGTACTCAGATACCTCACTAAATGCAGTGATGTCTAACTTTATTGTAGTTTTCAAATGGCTGTTCAAATAGTATATAGTGCTGTCTTGAGCAATTTCAGGAAGAGTCAACAAAATCTGACTTCTTTGCATTGGAAAAAATTTACAGAGTAAACTGTCCTAATGAAAACATGACAAAGCCATTTGATAATCCTGTTCATAAACAATGGTGTCAGGACTTTCATCTTGATGACACTGACACTTTCATTGACATGAATACTTGCTTTAAAAAAGGGGAGGAACTTCTCTGTCCACCTTTCTCATGTTATAGTTGAAGTTGTCAAACATCCAATAAAAATTCAAAGCACTACACAGGACCTTTAAAGCTAATCTTTACAAACACAGATAATTTAATAACAGCTGAAAACTGTGCTTTTTTATTTTTACTTAATAGGCAAATCAGTATAGTATATGTAATTGCCAATAACTGGAACTTATCAGTTACTGGCCATAAATTACATAATTATTATCGCTTTGGGTTTTAATATCCTCAGTTTCACACTTTATGGTGAAATAATGAGTTTTGTTTCTGGTGCAGCAGACTGCATTATCAACACCCCTGATAGACTGTATAGTAAGGTAAATCTGTGTGACCTTCTTCTGTGTCCACATGTTTGCAGTGTTTCCTCTGAAACTCACAATCTACTTCCATACAATCCTACCAAGCACTGATGTATTTATCAGTATTAATATATCTTTTCTGTTTCTCTTGCTTTGTTTCTCAGTGGAGCTCAGATTCCGAGGGCAGTGCACAGTCAAGTGTTGGCCTTGAATCTCAGCAGATAAAGGGTTATGTTGGACTGTGTAAGATGGAGAATCGTGTCTCAGATCAGCTGCAGAAAGCCGCTTCAACGCCTTTGAACACAGTTCAGGACCTTGAAGCCAAAGTACACGAGATCGCTCTTAAAGAAGGCTTTGGCACCAAGGCTTTAACCACTCGCCGCACTCCATCTTCACAGTCACCACCACACAGTCCTGTCACAAGTACCTTGGAAATAACTAATGTTGGTTTAGCCAATGAGACGCCTGCTGTACCTAAAGACACTGACAGAGTAAAAGAAACCCAAGGACAACATATTGAAGAGAAGGAAACAATTGAGGATAAACAAGAGAACCAAATTATCAATAAACCCCAGAGAATGTCTCACATTGATTACAATGTCGAAGGCTCAACCTTCAATAACCAGTCCCACCTCTCTCACATATATGTCACCTTATCGCCTAAACCCAAAAATCTAATTCGTTTTGAGAAGTCCACTCAAAACATCAGTCAAGATGTCTCACTTCAAAGACGTTCACCCATAGTGCCAAGCGTGACTGATCAACAACTGGAGCCCAAGCACAAAATCTCAACATTAAATCATGTTAGTTCATATGAATACAGAGAATGGGTTCAAGACCAGAACGCAGGAAGAGTCAGCGCACGCTTGCAGGCCAAACACACACAATCCTCTGCTCCCTCTCATAGGCTGGACGTAAAATCCAGAACTCTATCTGCTCAAACTGCATACAGCACAGCAGGTACATGATGGAGTATTTATTATTATTATTATTAAGCTTTTTATGGCGTTCGAGTGTGCTTGTATAAGCATCAATTGATTTGTTTTTCCTCATTTGCTTCAGCTGTGCTTACACTTCTTCCATACAAACCTCATGGAAGCTCCGAGCTGTTCTACATTCCGCAGGTTGATCCACAACTTTCTCCTGGTCACTCTGACACAACTGTAGAAAGCTCTCACCCAGGTATATATGTCTTTTTAAATGATTTCAAAGACATTTTACACAGCAAATATGCTTTTCTCACTTCAATTTTTTGTCTTGCTTCTAGTCCAAATATCTAATCATTTTTAAACCAAGAAGCATTTATTAGACTAGTAAAAAATATTGTTTTGTTTTCAGATATAATAAGTTAAAATAAAGTTTTTCCTTAAGATTTTTTGCTTACCCCTCTGGAAAATTATTTAGCTTGTTTTAAGGGAAAAAACTTACTTCATTTTAACTTTAACTATAACAATCATTTCTGAAAACAAGACAATATTTTTATTTGTCTAGAAAATGCTTCTTGATTTTAGAATTTTTAGATATTTGGACTAGAAGCAAGACAAAAACTAAGCAATTTTTGTAGTGTATACAGGTGAAGTCAGAATTATTAGCCCCCCTGTTTATTTTTTCCCCCAATTTCTGTTTAACAGAGGGAATATTTCTTTCAACACATTTTCATAATAGTTTTAAAAACTCATCTCTAATAACAGATTTCTTTTATCTTTGCAATAATGAAAGTAAATAATATTTTATGACGTATTTTTCAAGACACTTCCATACAGCTTAAAGTGACATTTAAAGGCTCAACTAGGTTAATTAGGTTAACTAGGCAGGATAGGGTAGTTAGGCAAGTTATTGTATAACGATGGTTTGTTCTGTAGAGTATCGCAAAAAAAATTAGCTTAAAGGGCCAAAACATTTTGACCTTAAAATGGTTCTTAAAAATTAAAAACTGCTTTTATTCTAGCCGAAATAAAACAAATAAGACTTTCTTCAGAAGAAAAAATATTATCACACATACTGTGAAAATTTCCTTGCTCTGTTAAACATAATTTAAAATATATATTTAAAAAAAAAAGGGGGGCGAATAATTCTGACTTTATTCTGAAGGCTAACTCGTGTTTTATGACCCTACTCAGTGTTTGTTCTTCAAAATTCCTATTACTGTACTGTTTTGCTTTTATGACTGCAGAAGGTTTTTTTTATAAGTGAACTCTCACTATTTAGCAAATTGTAATTTTTTTTTTGAACTTCTATCATATATTAACATAAAAAACTTATCTAATTTATGTATTCATCATTTGTTGTGTTTTATAATTATATATTTATAAAAGGTCCCATGAAATAAAAATAAAGTTTTTTAGATGTTAGTATCAGTTTTGTAAATTTTTAGGAAATTTAAAAGCTAATGTGCTCCAAAACAGTGACAAAATTTGCGTTTAGAAAGTATAAAACTAATATATTATACACGTAGAGCTTGTAGTTAAATGGATGAACGGTTTTATTCACATTACCTCATACTATAGTTTCTCATCACATCATCACCAATCGAATGCTCTCTAGTATCTGACAAGCCCCACCCCCTTTAATACGCTTCACATTTGATAATTCACTTGAACTCTTACTGGCAGAGTGGTGATAAAACAAAATGCTTTTTTTTAAAGGGGGAGGAGCTACGCTATGTCCCACCCTCTCTTCGTGTTTCGGTTGAGATTACGTCAAACATCGAATAAAAATGCACATTTCAAAGCACTTCACGGGACCATTAAAGAAATGTTTTTGCCATGAAAATAGCCATTGTTACTGACGTGGCTTTAAATAAAAATATATGATATGATAAAACATTTAATTAATGTGTGCACCTGTTTTGTTTTGTATTGATGTCATATATAATGATCTGTGTTGAGTAATAAATAGGTTATTACATGTACCTCCTCTAGCCCCTCCCCCCTGAGCCTTGCAGATGGTTCACACTCTCACCCGGTCCTGCATTATTCATAGTCTTTGTCCACGAGAAACGCAATCCAAGAACACAATCCTCATCTGATCCACATGCCAAACCTCTCTGGGCCCCCGTTTGTTTGTGCTGTGTGTAATCCAGCTCTCTCATGCTCACTGTTTTTTTTCTTTACAGATTCTGATGATGCTGTTCCTCCTCAGTTTAATAAAGACATTTTAGGCTCTAGAGAGCAAGAAGACAACACAATTACACCAAAGCACAAGGAAGGCATCTACAGTAAGAAGACCAATATGAACAAAGGTAAGATGTACAGCAGTGTTTCTGTTAGTTAAATATCTCAAATTGTTGCTTAATTCTCAAACATTTAAATGGTCATAATGTATTCATCCACACGTTGTTTTGTAATATAAACTATTTTAAATACTCTCTATACTTGTGCAATTTTATTTAAGCTCCTTCAAAAATTGATTAAACAAAAATAAATGTGAAATCTGTCTAACTATCTAATACAAACTATTTCACCATGCTAAAATAACACTGGTAAGAGCTTTGTTATTACCTTTATTATTTTTTTACCCCTTCCAATTTCTAGGGATTGTTCAAAATGAGTTATGTCTTAAAATAATAATGAATAATTTGTAATAAAAAAAAAAAAAAAAAAATAATATATAAAATATCTATATATATATATTGACCAGCATAAATTACAGCATAAATAAATATTTTTGTATTTTTCTTAGTAGATATCGACCATACATTTTGGTGCATTTAAACAAAACAGTTTTTATTAAACAGTTATATTAATTACTTTATAATGAATTTTGTCACAGAACATCATTAGTAATAAAAAGATAATACATTTAAATTTACATGAGGTATTGCAAAAATATCTACAGAATTTAAGTTTGTTTATTTTTAATTTTTTTTATGTTTTTCTTGATTTTTCTTCCTTATTAAAATATTATTTTAAGATTTTCCCCTTAACATATTAATTTAGCTTATTTTGTTAAATCAGCTCTAGTTTTAGCTTTGGTAAACTGTTCTATGGTGTGACTGTCTCAAGCATGCTCGTAAGCTCTTATAAATTAAAAATAAAATTGCAAAGTTAGTAATAAATTACTAACTTTATTACAGTATTAGTAATTACAGTATTAGTAATACTGCATTTCGTTTCCTTGTACTTGTACATGTGTGATGACAAAGTTGAATCTAATCTAATCTAATCTAAATACCTTAGGCCTAATTTTATAAAAGGCTATTTTAGTAAACGCCAGTCATTTTTTTCATTCTTTATATCTAAAGTCATAAGAACTTAATACATTTTGTTACTAAAAACTATGTCCTCTGGGGTGACACTATGCTAATTTTTTTATTAGTCAATCCCATTGAAAACTTTAATTACTTGAAGGATGGACCCCATTCAAGATCATGTAATTAAACCCATGATGTGCACCTGGCTGCACCTGTCTTGTACTTTTTTTATTTATTTATATATATTTAACTTTTTTTGGTACCACTAATAAAATTGCTTTGTTGTCATTTAATCAGTTTGAAAACTCTTAGATTAAACTATCCTGTCACAAAATGCAGCGAAAATCCTACACGATAGTAGTAGTTTGATTGCTGTGTTTACATGTTTACATTCAGAGGGCAGCATTTACAGCGGATCAGAATAATGCAAAAAACAACCAATTTTCACTTTTTAGTGAAATATATGTGTCCTAATAGTGTTTATAGCAGCGTGGGACACATATATGACTGTCAACATCTCAAAAAAAGTGTTTTGGTGTTTCTTGACCCTTTAAAGAGGCTGCGCAGAAATTCTAATTTAAATTTGTTTACAGACAGTTTGAGATACCTGTCGTAATTGAGTTATTTGTCGGTTCAACGATATTTAATTGGATGAACATTTTTTTAGTTTTATGCCTAATCCAAAATATAAAAATACATATAAATACATTGAGATCATTTACTTTAATCATTACTATTGGAATGTGAAGAGACTTTCAACCAGCACAACAAAAGATGTTTCTCAAGACAATCACCTACTGCACCTTTAACATTTTGACAAAAAAGCTCTAAAATTAATAAAAAACATAATAAACATTGGTAGCATCTTAGATACATCAAGTTCAAGTTATCACCCAAAATGGTGCTTTACAAAAAACTATGGACTATATCACATTATCAACACAAAAGCGTTTTAATCTGTCCTGCTTTCAGTTTCCAGTGGAAATGGTCCTCCAAAATCAGCAGGAACTTTTGTCATCACTGCTCCCGAAGTCTTAAAGAAGAGCATGGAGACTGGCGTAGATGTGGAGTATAGCGATAAGGAAGACCATTTTGTCCCCCTGAACATGGAGGCGGACTACAGTACAGACCATGTCCATCCTCATAACAGCACCACACAGGAACCTCGAGAACCACACTACTCATCTAGTCAGCCAAACAGAAAACCCTACAGGGGGAACAAGAAAGGGAAGGACAGAACACCTCATGATGTTAGCCTGGAGATCACAAGTTCGCTAGACCAGTTGTGGCGTCGCTTCAATGAAAAATGGAGCACAGAGGAGTCCCGATCAATCAATGACGGACAGACGTCTCTGCTAGATAGACTGGAGCGCTTGTCTCGTCTCATTCACAACACCACTCCAACAGACCATAGTATTCAGCAGTCATCAGACAGTGGGAATAGAGAGTACGACAGGATGAGAGACCAAGAGGAAGGAGAGCAAAGAGAAAGGGTGCAGTTAAAAGCACCTCCAAAGCATGCGTGGGTTCAGGATGAAGGCCAAGGGAAAGTGCATCTCTGTCCTGCTGAGAGAGACGAGTCTGTGGAGACCAGCAGCAGTGTTTCCACTGTGGACACAGAGCGGCTGCAGAGAACTTTTGGAGCTCACAGAGTCACCAGTGAAGAAATGAAAAGCCACAGCAGCTTGCTCAGACTTTACAACGGCATCAACGCAAAGAAAACAGGCAGAAGGAAACCAAGTACTAAAGATGCTGCTGTCACAACGGACAGTACAGATGACTCCACAGTAAGACTTTTCATTTCTGCTTTGAATTTATTATGTGTATTTTTTTAAATAGTCAGGTGATGTGAAAGGTGGTCAACAAATACAAATAAAGACATCTTAGTTCTAGAATGCAAAGTAACTTGTAAAATAAGAGGTTTAAAGGATTAAGAACCAGATTGATTAATTAATCGCAAGAGTGCAATTCATCTTATTTTGCAATGTGGACATAAGCTGGACTAGAAAGAAAAATGTTTAGTAAGGCATCAAACTACTGGCTCTACAAATAAGTGTGTTTATGACTGTACCTAGACATGAGATGAGATCCAGTTTCAAGGTTTACCAGGGTTTGGAAAATTTCTGTTGAACCATTCCTACATTATTCATTCATTCATTCATTTTTTTTCGGCTTAGTCCCTTTATTAATCTGGGGTCGCCACAACGGAATGAACCGGCAACTTATCCAGCATATGTTTTACGCAGCGGATGCCCTTCCACCCGCAACCCATCACTGGGAAACATCCATACACACTCATTCACACACATACACTATGGACAATTTAGCTTACCCAATTCACCTATAGCGATATCTTTGGACTTGTGGGGGAAACCGGAGCACCCGGAGGAAACCCACGCGAACACAGGGAGAACTCCACACAGAAATGCCACCTGCCCAGCCGAGGCTCAAACCAACAACCTTCTTGCTGTGTGGCGAACTTGCTACCCACTGCGCCACTGCGTCGCTTTCCTGTGGTATATATATATATATATATATATATACTTATTTTTTTTCTACAATTATTTTATTACATTTTTTAGGACAACAGTGTCTCCACCAGAAAAGGATCCTCCACATAATTTTTAATATTTCTTAAAATCAAATATATTGTGTTCTATGTGGGAAAAAGTTGTTTTTTACCCAGACATATAAAAAGAATTAATTTTAGAGCAGTCATCACAATTAGGGATGGGTACAGAAACTCTGTACTTTAGCGGTATCTGTGCTACATTGTAAATGCTCTGATGTTAATGGTACTGCTATCAGTACTGGAGAATTATTGCTGAATAAACATTACTTACAGTAACAAATTTAACAGACAAACCTTTTCTTATTTGTTGTTTGAAATTCGTTTACACAGTTGGCAATTGCACATGAGAAATGCTTGTGTTTCCGGCGAGCATGTCAAGTATAAAAGACTTCACAGTTCTTGGCTGTGCATGCTCACTCAGCGGAGCCTCGCACTAAGCACACACATAGCTTGCGACAGACTCGTGCACACACAGCTTGTAAGCTTGCGGAGTGAACTAAACGGGTTTTTTTTCCAGAGTGGACAGCGACAATGCCCGTTGCAACAAACGCAACAAGTTGTTTTCTTGTATAAGCGGAAATGCAAGCAGTCTGGCTAAGTGAAAGTAACTTTTAAAAGTACATTAACTGCAATAAAATTAATGAAAGGTTTTTGACAGCCTAGCTACTAACGGTAACGTTACATCATCCACATCGTTATGCCAGCAGTCAATCACCTAAATTAGTATAATATCATTTTGTAATATATGATAATAGTTAAATTTACCTTAAGCATTAAAAATGCTTTTACATCAGCTGTATTTAAAATTTCACCTATGAATAGCCTAATAATAAACTATGTTTTTTTAGAAATTATAAAAAACGTATTTAAAATTTTACTTATGATTTATTATATTTTATTATAATTTATTAACTGTTGATTTTTCTTCAGAAGGATGGTTAAAAACTATTGTATACTATATATATATATGTTTTACAATTATTGGTTTTGTTTATTTTACATTAAAAACTTAATAATAAAAAAAGAAAGTTTTTTTGATTCTGTTCAATTTGTTTTTTGTTTACACTACAAAAAATACAGATGAGAGAACCGTTAAAGTACCGAACCGATAAGTGGTATCAATGAAAGTAGTTAAATACCATTAAAACCTTAACGATACCCATCCCTAATCACAATACCATGAAACCGTGATATTCTTATCCAAGGCTATTTTACCGTTAAAATCTTACACAGGCCCATACCTAACTATACATAAAAATAAAAATACAGTTTGCAATATCAAGCTACATACTAATCTGTTTTTTACAGCTAAATAATTAAAGGGATTATTCACCCAGAAATGTTAATGTATTCACTATTTACTCTCCCTCAAGTGGTTTCAAACCTTTAGTTTTATTTTTCTTTTGTTGAACACTATTGACTTCCATAGTAGGAAAAACTATACTGTACTACATTATCAATACAAAAGCATTTGTACCTGTTAATGGTTGCATGTTTTCAGATTTCTTCAAAATATCTTGTTTTGTGTTCAACAGAAGAAATAAACTCAGGTTTGGAACAAGTGAAGGTAGAGTAAATGATGCCTCTCTCTTCATGCCTAGTTCACACTACAGGCCCAATTTGCAAGCTAACAAGCTCTCCGGCAGATCAGACTGGGAAATCTGCAGGTGCATAGTGGTCTTTACGTTTGAATTACTGATTAACGCATCAAAGAGGCTTGCAGAGTCGTCGCCAACGCCTCGTAGACAAAATATCTAAATATCCAATATCTAGCAATCTTAATATTCCAGACCAGTCGGCAGACTTGACCCCACATGTGATCAGACGTACTGACGAGCTGCAGCAAATGAGAGAGCAAGCCATGAGCTGAATGGCAATTGTGCCCAAGAGCTCAACAAATTGTCTGTGATTGGCCAAAATGGTCATCAGTTTACTACCAATTTACTAGCTTCACCCTGTTTACATGGACAAAAGAGCATATTTAAAACTTGTCTATCGCCTGAACTGTACAGACTTTCAGGGCGTCCGTGGGGCTTAAAAAGTTTCTTAAAGATTCTTAAATTTACAGAAATTTTGTCTTGAATCATATTAAACTGCCCAATCGGCCAACGTCCACCCAATCACCAACCTTCCATTTCAATAAAACCTTTAACAAAACTCTATTTATAACTCTAATTACCAATATGATTTAATAATATTCCTTGCAATAACATTTCTAGACACACTGATCTAGACAGACTTTTGTAGATTTAGTTAATCTTAGTTCTTAGATAATTATCTTAGTTTAAATAATTTTTAAAGCTTTTCAATCTTTTCTTTTTTAAAGAAAAGTTACTGTATGTTTAAATGTTTTGACACATTATTTAAAATATGTAGTTAAGAAATTACTGATTAAAAATATTTTTATACGGCAAGTAAAAATCTTTTCTGCTGGCCCAACTGGGCTATTAGAAACAGTCCTTAGTGCTTAGCCCCATGTAAGTCTAACAGTTTAATTCATAATGGTCTTAAAAAGGTCTTAAGAAGTCTTAGATTTGACTTGGGGAAACCTGCAGAAACCCTGATCTTGTTTTGGAAAATTATACTAGATTTCAAAAAATAATTTTCTAAATATTGCTCAAATAAAGAAGTCAAAGTCTTCAAAGTTGCTTAGTCAGAAGCATGGACTGTAAAAGATATGGACGTAGTATCCATGACGTCACCCATAGGTTTCTGAAGAACCCAAAAGAAGTTACCAGTAGGCGGGGCTAGCCATCACGATTTTGTTCGCCCGTCATCGCACTGCCTTGGGAACACCAAACAAGGGCAAAGAGGCGGAGCTACAGACAGCCCGCTGGCATTTTGCTTAATACTTCATTACCTGCGACTCGTTTGTGTTTTGACCACATGTGCTTGGTTGTATACTATATCAATAAAGTGTTTAGACTTTTAAAAACACTGTTGTAATACATTGAGCCACTTATGACGTGTTTTACAAGAGGAAAACGTGAATTGCTACCAGATACTTCACAAATAGTCTGTATTAGTAAATGCAAGGCTATTTATGAAATCCAGGCATACCACTGTATGACAAAGCTTCAGAGGACGGTTCTAGAGCCTACAGCTAATCAATCTGTCAGATTCTGGAGTGCTTTACAGTTCTAAAGAAAGTTATAAATGATAAATTATCTTAAATAAAACAAATACATTTATAGATATGGTATATAAGTATATAATTTCACTTACCTGGAAAACGGAGGCCACGTGAATAGTTTTTGAGCACAATAAAGTGCACACAGCATGCCATATCATCTGATATTTGTAAGAAATAATTTTAAAAAGCATTTGACTGTATAAAGCGACATAAAACAAAACATAAATACAATGAATATGCCGAGTTCAGCAACTAATCAGCCGGAATCAGCTGAGGTGAAGTGACGGCGACCAGCAAGACCTAGCTGTCTCTCAAGCGGCCATGCCCGTAATTATGCAGACTTATTAAAACCTAATATAAAGGAAACGGATGAGTTATAAAAAAATTCACCCCCATGTCATGAAAGGTAATATTAGCTATATAAACCAAAATCTTTCTTTGTACCAGGCTGTAAACACCTTTTTTCTATTTGCTTTATGAGAGAGAGCGGGAGGTTGCTGCTTGGTCAGAAGCGTTTATTGTTCAGCAATTTAGTAACAACAGAGGCAACTGATCAGTGGACTGGTCTGGCGAACGATGGACCTGCCCTTATCAGTCTTACAGTTCATTCATCAAATCTTCCATTAAACTCCCAGCTGTTCTGGTTCATCCTAAGTTCTTTCAATTCAATTTTGGTCTGGTGTACATCCTGCTATTGCAGCATAAAATAAGTTTTTACCCTGATTAAGAGTGCATGCCTGGCTGTATGTAAATCTGGGCTAATGTCTTTTTGGCCTGCAACAGTGCAGCCTTTGCAATCTGTTCTATGCATCTCTTGTTCTTCCATATAATTACTAGAATATTTCTATAATTTTCTTATAATTCTTGACAATGGCTTCTTAATATTCAGATAAGCTATTCAGATAAGAGTATGTCAGTCAAATATACACATCATACTATTAGGAGTTAAACCTACACAAGATAATAATAAGACTATTAGAAATGCAACACGTATAAGGTGATGATTCGATAAAGTTCACACAACTTCATATAAAGTTCATGATGCAAAAATCACCAGAAATTCATCAATAATATACAAGCAATTGATCCACTGATTGACGATGAGATCAAATGCTCCCTCAATTTCAGAGAAATTTTAAAATCTGTGTGTCAGTAATGTCTTTATCACACAAGCACAAATAGTGTTCAGCTACTGCTGACGGCTCCGCCCTCAATGTTTCATTGGCTGTTGTTTGGAGGCTTCACAGAGTTGTTGGGTGAAAAAAGAAAGATCAGCGTGTCTGCGAGGTCTTGAAAAGTATTAAAAGTTGATAAATTAAGGCCCTTAAAGGTATTAAAAAGTCTTAATCGTGTTTTTACGAGATCTTGAATTTTGTTCAAGTGTTGTTCAAAATGTTTGACTCCAAAAAAAGCATAAATATATTTAAATTCCTCCTAATATTAACAACGCCATGCTCGATCGACGCGATTGGTTCGGGTAGGGACCCGAAGGTGATGTGACGCTCTCCACATGTAGCGAAACCATAGAGCGAAACAGACGGCAAAATGGGAAAACGTAAGTTTGCGTACTCCTGGTTGGAGAAAGACTGGTTTATACAGTGGCTGAAGCCTGTCGCTGAAAACAACCGCATAATTTATTCTTTCAAGCTTTGTTTCTTTCAAGCTTAGCTGAGTTCTGTTGCATGGTTGTGGTCCATTGATTTATTTAACTACAACTGTTTATTAACAACTGTCTATTAAGTTAAAGGTTTAATACTGATTAGAGCTTGAAGTGGCGATGAGGTCGTAAAATATTCAGAGTCTTTATTAAGGTCTTTAAAAAGTCTTAAAAAGGTATTGAAATTACCTTTAGGATTCCTGCATATACCCTGAAGATATTCAGGTTTAATAAGCTGACTAATCATGCTTTGTTCTTGCAGGTCTCTGCTGGCTCTTTATCATCTTCAAGCACTTCATTCCACCATTCTCAAAGAGGCGTCTTCAACAGTCTTAAAACCAAAAAGTCAAAAGTCAAACTGGTCAGCAAAAGTGTACAGGCAGGTCAGTACCACAACGACAGTCCACTTTTGTTGGACAACAACACCTGTATCATTTAGTAGAGAAAGAAAGAAAAAGCTATTCCCAGCAATGAAAGGCATCATCTGAGTTTTTTGTACACTGTTTATTTTTTTTGTTTTTTTTTATTTTTTTGCAGGTGATTTGGAGATTGTGATAAACGGCACACGAAAGCACACACGAGATGTAGGCACCATATTTCCCTCTCCAGGTGCTTTCAAAAATGTCTCTTTATCAAATAAATTTGGCAGTGGCCTTCAGAATGGCATTCCCATCCCTACTGCCTCCACAGCTAAACCAATCCAAACAGCTCTGAAGAGAGACTCCGGCAATAAGAGTGTGCGGACACGTTACCCACATGGTATATAATACATGTTCACACACCTGTTTTCTGCTGCTTCTTTAGGGGCTGATCACACAGCATGTGCTTTCCGTTCATTAGGTGCACTGCGCTGCCTTTTTTTTGTTGACAAGAAAAAAAGAAATGCAATGTGTTTTTTTTCTGCTTGGCAACAACTGAATCATTGGCATATTGTGTGTGAGCGCTGCTGTTGATATTGTTAGAATTGTAATATTTAATAATGTTGGGATATATTTAAGATTTGTAAAGTCATACAGCTCTGGATAACTCGAAATAGCAACCACTAGTCTCTCCTCCATCTTTAAAAGTCTCCGTATTCATCTTGACACCAGAAAGGCTGCTGTCACCTCAGTGGAAACCTCGCCTCTGCTTTCATTTGATTGGAGAAAGTTGACTTTTTAACTCCTAACTTGTTAATATGCAATAGGTGCGCAGAGTTCATAAGCAGCACACAAAAAAATGTCATGACCATTAGTAAATCATTCAATAAAGGTGCCTCTCAACTCAAAAAGCGCATTCGGTGTGATCAAGGCTTAATTCTTGCTCTGTTAAATATCATGTTGTCTTCAAGGTGTGTCGTGGTTTGTTTCTGCTGATGAGCTGAAGTTTGACGGCCGCAAGGAAAACCAGCCACAGAACGAGTCAGAACCTTCCATGAGTCAAGCCTGGTTTGAGCCTTACAGCAGGACACGACTTTGGAGAGAACCAAGCAGAGAACCTTTAAGGGAGAGACAGAACCAGCAAGAGCAGGAGAGGCACACAGAATCCAGAACAGCGATGGAGGTGGACATCAGTGACAAAACCTCAGCTCTTGTTCGTCTTTCACTACAGGTGATTTATATAAATTTATTCCAGCTGCATGCCAGAGTTCTGAAGCTTGTTCACACCAAGGATAGCTATAACTTTTTCATCTCAAAGTTGCAGTCACATTTAGACCCAATCCCAATTCTACCCCTTTAGCCCTTCCCCTTCCCTTTTCCCCTCGTTTTGCACGTTCACGTGAAGGGGTAGGGGTGTCCCAATTCTCTTTAGCTTGAAGGCGTAGGGCTATGGGGAAGGAGTAGATAGCCCTCGAAAGAGAGATTTTTCAGGACCACTCTCGAAACCAAGGAGTAAGAAAAATTCTCAGAACACACCGGCCACAATGGCAGGATAGCTGCACCCGGAAGTAAGGAGATCCACAAATTTGTATTTTAGTCATTATTACGTGTTTCTACAACAAATAAGCACATGTTTTAATATATTCATAATCGTGTTCATGTTTTACCGTCATGCTTTAAAAAAAGGCTAAAATAATCTATAATCCATAATAATAACTCCTGCATAGCAGTCCCACACTATTCTGACACTCAAATACCCTGTCTTAAAAGTGGCTGGGAATTTTTACAGTGTCTGCCAAATGTTAATGTTGTTTTTTGTGTGTTTACATACATTAATATGGCCAGGGTGTAAATGCACTACAGTTACGATCTTATTGCCACATTATGTTTTGACAACATAATATTGTCTTCAGTGATTTCCTGAAGATAAATACCAAAAACATAACACAACTGGAATAACTACAGCAGTCGCGATCGTCTGATCTCATATGAAGCAAGAGATTGCAATGACACATGATGACGTGTGCAGGTGCTGTAGTGCTGTCTCATTTCTTAGGGGTAAAATTTGAAGCCCTTGCCCTTCACACTCTGTTTTAAGGGCTAAGAGGAAGGGGAAGAAGGTGTAGGGGTACAAAAATAGTAAAAAAAAAATACAAAAATTCAGTTGTAAATGGAAGTGCTGCATTTTTTTAGATTGCCAGCAGTGTGACAAGCCACCGAGCGTCAGTTTTACGCTCTGCTCATTGAGTTTTTTTAAATTCTCAGACAGTTGGAGAAGTGCTCACAGTGGAGTTTTTTTGAAACACCACTGATGTTTTCAGCTGTACAATAGTGCTTTAGTGGACACACACCTTAGGGCCCAATCCCAATTTTATTTTTGTACCCCTACCCCTTTCCTTTGCCCTTAAAACCGAGTGTGAAGGGGAAGGGCTTCAAAATTTACTTTTAAGAAATGGGACACCACTACAGCACCTGCACACGTCATCATGTCATTGTGAGCTCTTGCTTCATATGAGATCAGATGATCGTGACTGCTGTAGTTACTCCAGTTGTGTTATTTTTTGGTGTTTATCTTTAGGAAATCACTGAAGGCAATGATATTATGTTATCATAATGATCTAATGTGGCAATAAGATCGTAACTATACTGTGCATTTACACAGTGGCCATATTCATCTATGTAAACGCACGAAAACAACATTAACATTATAGCAGACACTGTAAAAAGGTAATTTCCAGCCACTAGACTTTTCTGACAGGGTATTTGAGTGTGATCGAGTGTCAGAATGTTGTGGGATTGCTGAACAGAAGTTATTATTAGGGATTATAGATTTTAGAAAAATGTTGAAATTTTGCGGTTTTTATTTTAGCATTTTTTTAAGCATGACAGTAAAACACAATCGCGGTTATGAATATATTAAAACATGTGCTTGTTTGTCATAAAAATTCATAATAATGACAAAAATATTAATTTGTGGATCTCCTGACTTCCAGGTGCAGCTAAGCTGCCGTTGTGGCTGGTGTATTCTGGGAAATTATCTTCCCCTTTGGTTTCGAGTGTGGTCTTGAAAAATCTTCGTTCGAAAGGCTATCTGCCCCTTCCTCTTAGCTCTACACCTTCAAGCTAAAGAGAATTGGGACAGGGGAAGGGGTAGAAATGGGGATTGGGCCTTAGTCTTCATTTTGGATCCTGTTTGTGTGTTTTGTAACCCCATAGGGTAACACTTTACTTGAAGAGGTGTTCAAAAGACAACATATGTCATGAATATGAATGAGATTTTATGCATGCTTATGACAACTGTCATTAAGTGTCATTTATTCAGTTAGCATTTTAAATGCAAATATGACATTGTTTGTTATGACAACTTGACAAAAACAAATACTTCACAACTGGTCTTCGTCATTGTCATGACAACCTGACAAAGACTACACAACTTGTCATAAATCTGTCATAAACATGACTGTCATGAGGCCATTATAATTGACATGAATATTTTTCTAATCACTTTTTCAGTGGAACAAACTGTATTTGTCATTAAAATGTCTCATTTAAACAGTCATTACTTTGTCAAATGATTTTTAAGAGCGTCATTAGTATTTCATGACATATTATTAACAAATTCAGCTTGTTAATGACACTGTTATAAAAGTCTCAACATATTTATAATGTCTTGATATTTTTGGCGAGTTTTGTAGTCTTGTCATGGCAAAGACGAAAACAGGTTGTGATGTATTGTGTTTATGTCAAGTTGTCATAATGTCATCTTTGCATTTAAAATGTCCTAACTGAGTGAATGACATTTGTTATAAGCATGCATAAAATCTCATTCACATTTAATTAAATCTTAAGTTTATTTGTGTAGTGCTTTTCACAATAATTACTACATAAGGTGCACATTATTGCATTACAGTCAGAATAAAAAAAAAAGAAGGTTATTAGTTACTATAGACCTTTGTCAAGTCATGATCATAAAGATTTCATTATGGTCTTATGAACACCCCTTCAAGTGAAGTGTTACCCTACATACTGTAGATTTTTGTTGAGTTTAGTATAACATTGTACATTTGCATGACGCCTCCAACAGGAAGCTCTGGAGCTCCATCGGCCAGAGTTTGTGTCTCGCTCTCGCGAGCGAATGAAGCGGCTGGGGTTGCTGGTTGAGGAGCGGAGGTTACAGGCCATTTTCAACAGAGAGAGAGAAGAGCTCTTCAACTTCCCCGCACCATCACGGCCACTCAGAGCAGGTCAACTTTCTCTCTAAGATTAACTGTTTGTAGCACAAGTCAATTCTGTATCTATTTTACAAGCTTGATTCAACTTATGTGTAAAAATGCATCATTTAACTAAAATACACCTTTTCTTTAGCTCAAGTACCTCGTAAACGAGTCGTTCCAAGAAAAGAGATGGTCCAAAGGTCCAGAGAGTAAGTATACATGATCACCAAGCTCATGTTATTGTAATAAACACAGTACATGTTAACAAATTAATATGTAGGCATTAGGGGTGGAACGCTTCACAAATTTGTTGGTTCAGTTCTGTGGTCATGGTTTTCTATTTGATTTGTTATTTTAAGAAATCCACTTTTATTACTCTTAGAAATACCATATATTAGCATTAAATACGTAATTTTATAATCTGCCATTACCTACTGATTTTCAAGGTCATGTGATCAAAAGATTGAGCTAACTCGAACTTAGTAATGGACACTTTATTGTGCTTTAGCCCAGATCTACAGACTCATTCACATCACACTAGTGCCACTAACTTTCTTGTTTTCCAACTTGCAATTGATCATTCGCTAAGCCACACCCGAAAACCGCCACACACCAATCGTGGCTTAGCAACCGTAGCTACGTGCAGGAGGTCTGTCAAGCTTTCGAGCAGGAAAACGAGCCAAAGCGTTGTGCATATGGATTGTGCAAATCTGATACCCGGTATCCTAAAAGTTTGTATGTGGTGGTGGAATTTTTTTTCCCTTTCCAAAACCTAAAACCCTTGGGGAGAAATGCCAGTGTGGATCAAGCTGTTTGAGGGGCGCTCAAAGAGCTGGGTTAAGTTGATTTTGTTTTCAATATTCCTGACATGACTCAGTGATAGACGGCAATAACTCAAAAACCTCTTATCCTAAAAGATCTAAACTGTTTCCTACAAAAATATAGTGGATGTTATGTTTCCCAGCTGTCTTTTTCCTTTTTTTTTTTTTTCCGATATTTTGAGCACTGCTCTATTTAAGCCCTCGCAATGGCTGTATAGCGAGCACAATTCAGTCATATTTCCATCTGTTTCAAGCTACAAATATTTGAAATTACATATTAACAGAACAAAACCGAGATGTGATCACAAACTGAGCACTTGTGATTAATATACTTCACCCGCAGCTGTTTTTCAGTAATTTATAACCCTCATATCCATATCAAAGCTACAATTCACTGATGTTTTTGTCGGTCTTTTGGGGTTTTAGTCATTGGCGACGATGTTATAGCGGGTTAGTGTCTGCTTTCTTTTAAATTTGGTGTCTGATTAATTTTTGCTGGTAGGGAAAATCTATTTGTTCACTTCTACTATGAATACTTTGATTTGCATTTAAATTTATTTATTTCATCCACTTAACTGCAAATTAGAATAAAAACTGTATAAAAAGAGTATAGGTACTGTACATTGTAATGGGTCAATGATGCTAATATTTGGCACAAATTCATCAATTTCCCCTTTCTGGCTGATCCTTTTAAAAATTAATTATGTAGAAGCACTGTCCATGCGTGGTTCTTCGTCGGTTAGTAACGCTATACTTCATTGCACAACAATTAATCTATAGTCATGTCAAAGCAGGAAGTAAATCAGCATACTATCATCTCAAAAACATTGCAAAAATAAAAAAAAAGACAGCTGGGAAACATAACATGCTTTGTATTTTTGTTGGAAACACAGTTTAGATCTTTTAGGGTAAGAGGTTTTTGAGTTATTGCCGTCTATCACTGAACGTGACAGAAATATTGAAAACAAAATCAACTTAACCTCGCTCTTTGAGCGCCCTTCACACAGCTTGATTCACTCTCGCATTTCTCCCCTTGGGTTTTAGGTTTTGGAAAGGGAAAAAAATTCCACCACCCCGTCCAAACTTTTAGGATACCGGTTATCAGATTTGCACAATCCATATACACAACGCTTTGGCTTGTTTCCCTCCTTGAAAGCTTGACAGACCTCCTGCGGGTAGCTACGGTTGCTAAGCCACGTTTGGTGTGTGACATTTTTTGGGTGTGGCTTAGCGAAGGGTCAATTGCATCTGTATTTTTTCTATACCGTATAATTTTTTTTATCACATTGTTTTACTCATTTTCATAACCTAGCCCTGTTTTTCCTGTTCATCATAGGTCATAGAAATTCAGCTATTTTATCAGGGAATGTCAGGAAAGTTGGTTAAGTGGGAACCCTTTAGCAAAATGTCTGTTGCAAACATTAGTATATCAACATTTAAATCTTCTTTTTTGATCAATTTTACATCTGAAATGGAAACTCTTAGAAATGCATATGCATTGAGGTCATGTTGTACATGAAATCATGTTGTACGCATTTTTTTCGTTGTAAGTGCTGACAGTAATATTTTTTTTATTTCCCTGATAGTAAATCTTGCCCAAAAACAGCATCTCTTGATTTTTTTAATGTTTTATTTCAGTTGGGTAGGGAAGAAATCACACAGTCAGAGAATAGACAGGACAGACAGACTCAGAAGGTAATGATACATGTATGTGTGTAATCTTGAAAACATGGTTTATGAGGACAAATGTATGTAATGACATAAGTATTAAAATGTTTTTTACCTTACTACAACAACACTAATAAGGTTAGGGCAGGGCTATTCAATTGGCAGCCCGCGGGCCGAACCCAGCCCCCAAGGCAATTTGTTCCGGCCCTCCAAATAGTGTGACCAAGACATCAAAAATAAATTTAGTTCAGTCGAAAAACGGTCGCTATAGTTATGAAGTGATGTGCATCTGTTCAATACAGCACAAGCTGCAGTTGAAGGCTGCGCAGAGAGTGAGTCACCTGACATTAAGCGAGTGGCACAAGCAGCGGAAACATTTGGATGTGTTTGTAGAAGAGAGGCCTTTTGTACAATGCACTGATATCGTTATTACACCCGATTCACACAGGGGCTTCAGCGTCAATGCTTGACAGAGGGCGTGTCTGAAATTAGGGCTGACGCAATCGTCATAGCAGCAATCGGCTACTGTCTGAGCTGGTGTGTTTGCATACAGCGATCTGATTGACTGACGCTTCCGTGGGCGCTTGAAAAGTTGAGAAAGTCCCAACTTCTGCAGCCAGCAATGCCACTGAAGCAGGGTTGTATCGGATACGGTTGCGGCCAGAAGTTAACAAGAATTATTTACATTATTTAAAACATTTCCCATTTATTGTATTTTATTAACGTCTACTACCACCCCAACCCTAAACCCAACGTCACAGTAACGTAAAGTAGTTGTACCGAGTATTATTTATGCTGTCTATTAAATTACCCAATAAATAGTATTTTTTAACGCCTACCCCTACCTTAACCCTAAAGCCAACTGTCAAAGTACTGTAAAAATATTAATTATTGTTATAATGTCATAAAAAATGCTATTTTAATTAATGTACATATCGCACTTCCGGCCGGCCGCGTATCTGATCTAGACTTTACCCTGAAGCAGTGTCAATGGACCCACAATGCAGTTCGGCAATGCCTGATGTTACCCATTTAAAGTGAATGGGAAGTGTTGATGCTGACGCCCCGTGTGAATAGGGCGTTAGGGATGCAAAGTTTAGCCGATTTCACTATTAACTGCCCTTTAATTCGTCACGGTTTATTAATCGTAAAGGCTTCTCTATGTCGCGTTTCTGTTGCATGGAACGATACTGCTGCAATTAAAAAAAAGTTGCAAACTGCGCTAGTTTACTGTTCCAAGCTTGTACACCGAGACTAATAGGCCTAGGCACGCACACTGGATTGACTATAGCGACAGGCCGTTCCAATATCGCGTCTTTTCAGCACGCAAGTTTGTTATTTCTAATGTAAGAATATATGCCAATATGTGTGCGCAAGCGGAGCGTTGCGTTTGCGGCTTTCTGGGAGCATATAGAAAACATCTCACGCTGTAGTGGTAAGAGTTGTGCATGGCTTTCAGTGCAATGTAAACAAAAGATATGTTAGACAAATTATTGTTAAAATGATTATGTGTGTATGAACACAGCTGATAACAACAGTTAATCTAAATACTTGCCTAATGTAAAGCTTAAATTTACATTAGACGTGATAACTGTGAAATCAGGATTATTCTTCAGACTATATAATCGTATAACCAAAATCTATAATTGTTGCATCCATAATAGTTATGCAGTTCAAAACATAAGATATGAATGTGTCTGAGGCTGCGTCCGAAACCGCCTACTACTCAGTAGGTACTGCATTTGAATTTAAACGTAACTACTCCGCCATTAGAAAAGTACGTTCTATACAGTATGAATGGAATTCGGACATATTACATCCGCCATTTTGTCATGGTCATGTGACCTACCTGCATCAGTTACGTCAATTTACTCCCATTCATGAATTCTCTCGCGGGGCATCATGGGATAGTGCAGCGTGCGTGGGATGCGCACTTCAGAATCTCGCCGGTAGTAGTAAGTCATCCGGGTACTTCTCGCATACTGATTTTTAAATTCTACGAATTCGGACATACTACTCGGCTCGCATACTGATTTTAGCGTACTGTATAGTATGGAAGTATGCGGTTTCGGACGCAGTCTGAATGTAGAAGAAGCCTACTTGAGCATTGCACTGCTTTTGTTGTGCTTTGAAATACAACATTTGAATGTTTGTTAAAAACAAAAGCTGCATTGTAAATGTAGTTTCAAAATACAATATATTACCATTTTAATGTAGAAAAAAACTACGTGGGTGTCTTAAGGAGCAAAAATACAACATATGGGCTCTTATATGATGTTGTGTCATCACTCATATTGCAAGTCATATCTTTCCAGCCCTTCGCTTGGTATACTTTTCATGAACTGGCCCCCATGACAAACTAATTGAATAGCCCTGGGTTAGGGGATAGGCTGTTTTTATAGCAAAAACAAAATTGTCTATGGAGAGTCCCCCTAAACCACTTAAATATGTGCTTGAGTGTGTTTTTATTTAAAGGTTTCTCTTATATCTGATTTGATTCAATTAAGACTCAGTCAGAGGCGTGTGGTCTTTGCCTGCTGCCTATTTGACTATTTTATATGAATATTAAAGTTATTCTTTATTTATTTTAATAGCCAAGTGATTGTGTTTTCCACCAGGAAATACGCTCAACTTCCTGAGGTCCAGAAGAGAAGAGAAGAGGAAAAGAGACGGGCAGAGTATCGCTCATACCGCCTTAGTGCTCAGCTCTTTAACAAGGTATACAGACAGTTAGACGCAATCATTCCAATCAATTTTGTCTCCCATCTCTTCAGGAATACATGAGTAATTTGATTCATATTTATAATGCATCCTTGTTTCTACAGAAAGTAACCAATCGTGTGTTGGGAAGGCGAGCACCCTGGCAGTGATCTCAACTAATAATCTACTCCAAATTACAGGAAGCCTTAATATTTTTTTAAGGTGACTGGTCCTTCAACTGTTTTATATGAGGTCATGTTTTATAATGAATGTGTGACGTTGTATATGTGCTCTTTATTATTTTAGACGTGAAATGTGTATTATTTATGAAGTTGCAGTTTTATTTGGATTTTATATAAACACAAGTCTGATTTTATAATGTCTGTTTGTTGTTTTAATAACTTTTTTACAAAGCTAATAAATGAGCAGAGATTTGTAAGAGCTTTTGTTTGTGTGTCTTTTTTCTTATATATATATATATATATAT
>CAIGQZ010032254.1:1933130-1959300 GCA_903798205.1 Danio tinwini | reverse complement strand
CTGTGAGGAGGAGGAGGTGTTGGTGGCCGATGTTACTGGCTGTGAGCTGGAGGAGGTGCTGGTGGCCGATGTTATTGGCTGTGAGCAGGAGAAGGTGCTGGTGGCCGAAATACTGGCTGTGAGCAGAAGGTGTTGGTGGCCGATGTTATTAGCTGTGAGCAAGAGGAGGTGTTGGTGGCCGATGTTATTAGCTGTGAGCAGGAGGAGGTGCTGGTGGCCAATGTTACTGGCTAGTGAGCAGGAGGAGGTGTTGGTGGCTGGTGTTATTGGCTGTGAACAGGAAGAGGTGCTGGTGGCAGAAATTACTGGCTGTGAGCAGGAGAAGGTGCTGGTGGCCGATGTTACTGGCTGGTGAGCAGGAGGAGGTGTTGGTGGCCGATGTTACTGGCTGGTGAGCAGAAGGAGGTGTTGGTGGCCGATGTTACTGGTTGTGAGCAGGAGGAGGTGTTGGTGACTGATGTTACTGGCTGGTGAGCAGTTGGAGGTGCTGGTGGCCGTACTTGAAGTCTTCATCAGACACGCACCATCTATCTAGCAAAGCTCGAGAAATGGTAAGGCTTGCAACCAGTTCCTCCAGCTCCTTTATTTTCTCCAGTGCCTTATCAAGAGCACCTAATAAAAAAGTGTATATTATGTTAAACATGAAAATGTATTATTGTAGAACATTTCTTATGAAAGTCAAAAGCTTGGTAGATTATCAAATTCAGTTTTGTGCAATTATACAAGATACAACATGACTGTAAATTCTTAATAAAATTATTGTATTAAAACGGTTTACCACACATTAGTTTTTAACTTTAATAATATTTGCTCTCCCTTATCAGTGAACATGAATATTCCCTAACATTGCAAATTTTGTCTCCTTAAAAGAGCCGTTCACTCCAATTTGGCAATTCTGTCATAATTAACTCACCCTCAGGTTGTTTCAAGCCTGTATTTATTTATTTAATTATATATTTGTCTGAACACTACAGAAGAATTGGGTATTTTGAAGAATGTCAGTAAACAAATAAACAAACACAATTTACTACTATAATTGATGAATTACTGACATTCTTTCAAATATGCCTTTGTAAAAAAATGGCGTGAGTAAATACTGACAATTTTAATTCTGAACTGTCCCTTTAGTCAAAAATACATGATTCAGGTAGTTAAATCATAAAAGAATAAGTGTTTTGAGAAAATGCCAGAAATGGGTGGTTTAGGTAGTTTAAAGCAGAACTGATGACAAAAATTAAATGTTATAAGTGGGTTTAAATGTTCTAATCATATGCATTTTAGCGGCAGATCACTAAAATAAGTAACATTTATACAACACATCACTAATGCTCTACTACATAACTATGCTTGTAATTTCATATAGCTAAAATATAATTTAATACACTTTCTGTTTTACTAACAATTAATTACTGTGACATCATTGTTGACAGTGGTCTTTTTTAAACTATTGTATGAATGTGCTGCACTCACCCGGAGGAGGGCGGCTGTTGTTGCCCTGGCAGCAACACATCAACACACTCCAGTTCAATGGGTTCCTCGTCCTGCTCATAACAGACCGTACTTTTTGTTGTACTTGTCTGGCGTGATTTAACCTCCCCCCAATTGTTCCATAAAAACCTGGAAGGCACAGCCTGTGGTGTAAACAATTTACAGCCGGACTGTGGATAGGCGCAAACTTCCTTTGTGAAGTGCATAGCACACATAAAAGTGCTGCCGTTCTTCACAGTAAATTCCACCCCCTCATCTCTCCGAATAGCCCAAATCCAACACCTCTTAATAGTGCAATCGCTGGGAAAATGATGAAACAACAAATACGGCTGTTTCTTTTCCGAATTAGTACAAAAAGGTACGCTGCATGATTGGTTACTCGTCTCCGCCATTGCACTTTGCTTCTACCGGAACAAAGTTTTCCCTACTTCTGGTCTCGATTGTCATTTTGTGAAATAGGCCTATACATTACAGATATGCTGACTGAATTCAAACATAATAGATCACTCAGATCTTTAGGATCATATAAACTAGAAATTCCAAGAGTTCAGTCAAAGCAGGATGAATCGGCATTCAGCTACTATGCCCCTCGCTGCTGGAATCAGCTTCCAGAAATGATCAGATGTGCTCCAACATTGGGCACATTCAAATCAAGACTGAAAACACATCTGTTTAGCTGTGCCTTTACTGAATGAGCACTGTGCTACGTCTGGCAGAGTGCACTATTATGTCTTTCTTATCTTTTCATTCTTTTATAAGCTGTTTTAACACATTTTAATCTGTTTTTAATCATTTTTATTGTTTGTTTTTATTTTCTCATACTTGTCTCTTTTATTCCTGCTTATGTAAAGCACTTTGAATTGCCACTGTGTATGAAATGTGCTATATAGATAAACTTGCCTTGCATAGCCTTGCCTCTCTAGTTTTGATTGTACACTAAAAAAATTTTTTTTTACTTGTTCTAACTACTTATTTAAAATTAGCTGAAACAACACAATTCTTGAGATTTCATTGTACAACCTAATTTTTTTATGTTCAATCCACATAAATTTGTTAGAAGTGTTAAGTTAACTTAATCGATTTGGGTTGGGAAAACATGAATGAATTGTGTGGAACTCATTTTTTACAGTGTATGCTTTGTGACTATGATGTTTTGTGACTATAAAAAAAAAAGAAATTACATTTATAGTATTTTTTTACTTTTCTTCTAATGAAAATGTATCAAGAAAAAGAAAGGGTTCAACCAAAAATGTAAAAAAAACTAAAAATAAGACATTTTTTTATCAACATTATGAGAACATCAAGTATGAGTAATGCCCTAATGATGTTCCAAGAATGTTGTTCTAAAAACATTACAAGAATGTTCCAGAAACATTATTTTGAATAACGCTACATGCTAACATTTACAAAAATTTTAAGGAACTTTACTTAACATTCCCTATTAGCTGGAAAATGATCAAGGAATATCTGTTTTTTTTTTCACTCCGCATCAACGTTTACTTTAAAAATAACTTTCCATCAGACCTTTTAAAAAAAGAAGCTTGTATGTGAAGCAGCACACAATCTCAGTTTCATCCCTCCAGCAGGAATCCACCCTGGAGTCTGCCAATGACACCATCTCCAATCTCACAGCACAGCGGAGCAGAGTTTGTGAGCTGCGGATGAAAGTGTCCACACTGGAGCAAACCCTGGCCAACCGGGTGTCCGCATTTGAGAAGGAAAAGAATGAAATAAAGCAGCGTGCAGCGATCAGAGCTCAGGCCGGTGGTGTAGAGCTGGACAAACTGCAGAAAGTGCTGAACGTACGAGACAGAGAACTGAGCCGAGTGAAGAGAATAGCTCGCAGCGTCGTGGAGCAGCGATCCGACATGGAGATCCTCTTCCATGAGGCTCTGAACCACGTGAAGCAGGAGATACTAACGCACAGGTGCACTTCAGCATTCATTCACTAGATAAAACACTGGTAGAATGACCCAGAATTCAAGTAATAGGAGCGCAATTTCCTCTTATTTTGCTTTGTGTCAGATTATGTGGTATCAATATCCAGCGAATGCCAAATACAACATTATTAGGCCTCCTGAAAATGTTTTATTCTTCTTCAAATATTATCCAAAAGCTGTTTAACAGAGAAAAATCTTCACAGTATTTTCTACTATGTTTCATAATTTCTTTTATTTTGGCTCTATATTGGTTTATATTGGGCTGCATGGTGGTGCAGTGGGTAGCATGTTCGCCTCACAAAAAGAAGGTCACTGGTTTGAGCCTCAGCTGGGTCACTTGGCGTTTCTGTATGGAGTTTGCATGTTCTCCCCGTGTTCGTGTGGGTTTCCTCCGGGTGCTCCGATTTCCCCCACAAGTCCAAAGACATGTGATACAGGTGAATTGGGTAGGCTAAATTGGCCGTAGTGTATGTGTGTAAATGAGTGTGTACAGTATAGATGTTTTTCCAGTAATGGGTTGCAGCTGAAAGGGCATCCGCTGCGTAAAACATATGCTGGATAAGTTGGTGGTTCATTCTGCTGTGGCGACCCCAGATTAATAAAGGAACTAAGCTGGAAAGAAAATGAATGAATTAATTGGTTTATATTATTGGCCCTCTTAAGCAATATTTGTTTGGATCACTGGTCAGTCGGTTGTATGAATAATGTGATCAGGACATGGAATATTAAGAGGAGATTTTATTTACAACATAAATAATTGTCAGCAAATTTGAATAAGTTAGTACTGTAATGACATTTTTTTTCTTCTAAAAAATCATTCTAAAACTTTTGTTTCTGTAAAACCTTAAAATTCATGTGAATTCAAGTTGAGCTTTAGGCCCAATGCCAATTTTACCCCGTAGCCCTTTCCCTTAAACCTACCCCTCGTTTTGCGCTTTCACGTGAAGGGGTAGGGGTGTCCCAATTCTTTATAGCTTAAAGGAATAGGGCTAAGGGAAAGGGGTAGATTCCCCTTAGAACAGAGATTTTTCAGGACCACACTCGAAACCAAGGGGTAAGAAAATTTCCCAGAATACACAAGCCACAACGACAGTATAGCTGCACTCAGAAGTAACAAACAAGCACATGTTTTAATATATTCTTAACCGCTGTGTTTTACCGTCGTGCTTAAAAAAAATGCTAAAATAAAAACAGCTAAATTTCGCTATCCATAATTCATAGTAATAACTCCTGTGTAGCAGTCCCACAACATTCTGACTCTCGAATATCCTGTCAGAAAAGTCTAGTGGCTGGGAATGAGCTTTTTACAGTGTCTGCTATGATGTTAATGTTGTTTTTGGTGTGTTTACGTAGATGAATATGGCCAATGCAGTATAGTTACGATCTTATTGCCACATTAGATCATTATGATAACATAATATATGCCTTCAGTGATTTCCTGTAGATAAATACCAAAAAATAAAACAACTGGACTACAGCAGTCGCAATCGTCTGATTTCTTATGAAGTAAGAGATCGAGATGACATATGATGACATGTGCAGGTGCTGTAGTGCTGCCCCATGTCTTAGAGGTAAATTTTTTACACTTGATTTTAAGGGCCAAGGGGAAGGGGAAGGGGTACAAAAATAGAATTGGGATTGGGCCTTATTGTTTTTCGCTATGTGTGGACATACAGTGGAAAGAAATGTTGTGTTTCATAGGACCACAGTGCAATAAAAATAAACAATCATAAATATTAATACAACTGGACATAAGAGTTATTTTAAACCTATTCATAACTAACATTCCAGAGAGGTAATCTAAAATATCTATACTATATATATATATACTTACCTTAAATGACTATACTTAATATAACGAATTATACTATACTAACTGTAATGAATTATACAGTACAGTACATTTAGTGACAAGAGTGTTTCTACAGGTGGTTTGTTAAGCCCACTCACCTGTGTAAGGCACAATGTTTCTTTCCAGAAATATTGACCTTATTCTTCAATGTGGAAGTGCGCTTGTTTTTGCGATTGTTTTAAAACTTTTGATTCAGTTGCCTATGGGAGAAATGACTAGAAATAATAAACCACAGAAAACAGTCAAACTACTTGCTCTACACACAAGTGTTTGCATGACTATACAGACAAAGTAGAATAATTCATTCATTCATTTTTGTTTCGGCTTAGTCCCTTTATTAATCTGGGGTCGCCACAGCAGAATAAACCGCCAACTTATCCAGCTTATGTTTTACGTAGCGGATGCCCTTCCACCTGCAACCTGTCACTGGGAAACACCTATACACACTCAGTCACACACATACAGTACGGCCAATTTAGCTTACCCAATTCACCTCTACCGCGTGTCTTTAATAAGAAAATATCAGTTTGCAACATCAAGCAGCATAGTTTTTAACATCTAAAAACTAATGGAAGTGAATGAGACCGGAAGTCTCGAGCCAAATAGATTCAAATGGCTGCGCCCACTCGTATGCAAAGAATAAGGTGAATAGAGTGATTGAAAGAAATAAAGTGTCTAGTAAAAATGTGCAAACTGGTGCAAATGTTGGTTAAAGTGTCAAAGAGATGAAAGAGTGCGTTTTCTACAGGTGGTTGGTCAAGCCCACTCACCTTTGTGAGGTACACTAAGAATTGCTTATGAAATCACTACCACCTAAAATAGTTAAGTAATCATAACTGAATTGGTCATTTGTTAATTAACTGTTTGATTGATTTTAGTTTTGTACAAGTTTCTTTTCATTTTTTTACAGTTTATAATAAAACAAAATTTAAAACAAATCTCAATTCTCAACCTCAAAAAAATTGCAGTAAATACACTATAAATGCATTCAAGCCGCCTCTGAGCTGCAAAAAATGGTAAATTCTTCTCTTTAATTCTTTGTACTGACTTATACAGTAAATTAGTAAAAAAGTTTATTAAATGTAAGAGTTTGACATAAAAAGTTAATAATAAATGATTGCGTAATTATCCTAAAATAAATGTCCTAAAATTTCTAATATCCTAAAAAAATATTGAGAAATTTTAAATCTTTAACATCACAGACACCCAACTCACTCTAGAGGTAATATAAATACAAGCAACAATTCCAGTTAAAAGTTTTACTGCCTGACCCTCAAGCCTTTTGTTGCATGATGTTCTGCAGACAGGAAGCAGAGGTGAATCATAGCAGGCGGATGGATGAGTTCTTATCAGGCAAAAGAGAGAAAGCTCACATTCACACCATCAGCAAAACTCCTCACAGCACCAGCAACTTGTCCATTGCTTTGAATGAGGCTAAAAAAGGGTAAGAGCCTAATACATGTCTTTTGTGTTTTCTGGGATAAAAAAATCTCATCTAATGAAGTTATCACTCATCTTGTACTTAAGTATCTGCAAGATGTTTTTCCATTAGCAAAACTGTATGTAACCTCAATGTGTCCTTTCATCAGCAGTCTGAAGAAAGCCGTCAGTGTTTCAGAGATGAGCTGGGAACAGAGAGAAAGAGTTCTCCGGCTGCTCTTTGCCAAAATGAATGGCCTGAAATCAAAGTAAGTACTTCCTGGTGGATACTGACCTGAAGTTTGGATGGCAAACAAAATGTTTAGTGCAGCTATACAAATAAATGCTGTCTTTTGACCTTTTCTGGTTCATTAAATGAAACCACATGAATCAACAGAGGCTCATTGGTAATACCTGTCCAGGGCAACATTTTTGGGAAACTGCAACTATGTGCCTTGGCATACGCTTTCCTTCATTTTTTGGGTAAAAGGAATGCTACGGGCAGTAAGACACAGCCAAATTTTGTTCTTTTTCATGCTACAGTGTGAAACATTTACAGGCAGATGTTAAGGGTTGTAGGGTTGCGTGACACTCATTAAATGCCACAAAAACACCTAGCTAGCAAAATTCATGAGGCTCAGATCCGGCCCAAACCAGACACTTACATCCAGCCCACATGCCGCATGGAATGATGACAATTTGGCAGTCCACTCCTGTTTGCCAGATCTGGGCCACAATTAAGCTCTACCAATATCACAAATCAGCCAGAATTTAACCAAATGAACCAGAATTTACCTTATTCTGGGCCACAGTTTACTTTTATTTTGGCCCAGATCCGGCCCAAACCAGACACTTGGATCCAAACCACATACTGAATGGAATCATGGCTCTAGGGTGGTCCGCTCCTGCTTGCCAGCTCTGGGCCACAAATTAGCTATATTACTACACATATCTCCAATGTCAAAGAGCTATGGTTTGACCCCTATAATTATCAAATGAGCACTGTGCTTTATCTTTACCAAAAAGTGACCTATCATATGTTTTAGGATAACAGTACCATACTTGCCACATCTTACCTCAGCTGCTTTGAGCTCACACCATCTTTAGCCAGAGATACTTGCCCCTATTTGCCATATCTCATCTGGGCTACTATAGGTTCAGAGCCACATTAGCCAGAGCTTACTGTGCCGAATATTTGCCAAAAGTGGTCCACATATGTTTTAAGATAACTGGGCCACATTTGCCATATCTCCTCTGTGCAACTATAGGCTCAAATCTACATTAGCTAGAGCTTACTTTGCTGAATATTCACCAAAAGTGGCCCACATATGTTTTAAGATAACTGGGCCACATTTTCCATATCTTCTTTGGGCCACGATAGACTAAGAGCCACATTAGCTAGAGTTTACTGTGCCAAATATTTGCCAAAAGTGGCCCACATATGTCCTAAGTTAACTGGGACACATTTGCACCTACACATGTGAGCCACTTTGGGTTTAGACCCAGGTTACCTTTAAATGACTATGCCACATTTTTGCCAACTGTAACCCACATTTGTCCTCCGTCATTTGGGCCTAATTTTGCACATGGGCCACATTAGACTCACATTCAGATTACATTTTGCCATAAGTGCCAAATCTTTGCCTAAAATTGCCCATACATAAATTGGAATCTTTGGCCCTCTTTTGCCATTGTACAGGTGGGCCACTTCAGGCTCACATTCATTTTGCTTGGGCAGATGGAAGACCACCAGTGCTGCATAAATGCCCAAAGTGGCCCACATTCGTATGCTATCTGGGTAACGTGATCCAAGCGTCTGTGATCCGTGATCAAATGCACCTGCTTATCTCTGTATGGATAGCTTTTCCAAAGTGGTAAGTTTTCTTTGTAGCTTTCCTTGTACAGTGTTGTACTTGGGAAACAGAGTGGACCGGGGTCGAATCCAGTGAAGGATGGTTTCAGAAACCAAGTAAAAAAAAAAAAAGCAATGTGAAATTGGGGCAAAAGTATGCAGCCCTAATTCACTTTTCTTGTTTGCTTTTGAACACATTATCAGTTTGATTTAGGATGGGGTTGTGTGGGTCAGTCGATTGCGGGGTGATATATTATGCATGACGAGCCGGCTTCGAGAACGAGATGTAAATGGCATGTACTGTAGGAGAAAATGGAGCCCAGTAATGTATTTGAGATAGGCAGAAATGTACAGAGCGGCCTCTGGTGGATTTGGCAACACAAAATGCAAGCAGACATCTCTAGAGACATGTACAGTATATGCAGTTTGTAAAAATGAAGCCCTGGGCACGTATTCTTAATGAGCCTGGGTTGACATTTCATTTAAAGCATAACAGTGGGTAGCGCTCTTGCCTCACAGCAAGAAGGTCACTGGTTCGAGCCTCGGCTGAGTCAGTTGGCATTTCTGTGTGGAGTTTGCTTGTTCTTCTCGCGTTCGCGTGGGTTTCCTCCGGGTGCTCCGGTTTCCCCCACAAGTCCAAAGACATGCGGCATTTTATTCAATTTAGCTTACATGAGGTGAATTGGGTAAGCTAAATTGTCAGTAATGTATGTGTGTGAATGCGAATGTTTGGGTGTTTCCCAGTGATGGGTTGCAGCTGGAAGGGCATCTGCTGCGTAAAACATATGCTGGATAAGTTGGCGGTTCATTCCGCTGTGGCGACCGCAGATTAATAAAGGGACTAAGCCGAAAAGAAAATTAATGAATGTATTAATGGATGCATCAATGAATTGGCTACTAACAATTATTGGCCGATGCTGGATTCACTTAAAGCTATCAGCATATCAGCAATAATATGAAAAAGGCAGATCCTGATGGTTTATTAATTACATGGAGGAGATTAGTTTTGAACAATCCAAAGTTTTTATCAGAAAATAATTATTAAATAACCCCCCCCCCCCCTACTTTTTATAAACATCGCGCTTCCACCCCTTAAACCACCCCACCCCGCTCTTCACTTTGGCCTGACTTTCAATAACTTTTCCCGGGGTCCCAGTCGGCCCCTGAATATATCCAATAATGACTGCTAACAAAATCAGCTAAAGGAGATGACTGTATGGAGTAACAAGTGTGTATTTTTGTTTTCTATGCTTCTAAAGAAAAGCAGTTCATGCTTCGGCTCTGACAGATTCTGAGGGCAACCAGTGTATCAGCAATCCTGGGTAAGACATGATAGCAGATGTTTGCTTTGCTGACTTATAAAGCAAATGTGGATATTTGCCAATCAATAAATCCTCATAATCATTGTCATTTTGTTGTATAATCAAAAAATGGCAAAATATGATTCAGAGAGCATCATTCATACAAAACATTTTCTAATAAACCAAAAACAGAAAGGAAAAAAATAAACTGAACTTTCAGAACTTGTTGGTCTGCACTTTTACATATTGACTGATCTGTCTGTGTTTTTAATAGGAATGAAGAGGAGGATTCCCATTCGACTTTTTTAACCCAAGCAGAGGTTTCCAGTTTGAGCTCCAGTGAAAACTCCAGTGCTCTGCCAGATGTGTAGATCATTCGAGACTACTGCAGATAAGAGAGATAAATAATATTAAAATACAAGCACATTACATTTCAACGATAAAATCCCAGGAAGTGTTTATTTGTGTCTATACACACTTTTTAAAAAAACAGCGTGTTTTTGACATGTAATGTACATCTGTCAATGTTGTTGAAAGTCAACACTGTTAGAAGTCAACATTGTCAGCACTATTACAAGACTGCACTCGAAATAAACAATTTGTGTTGTTGCAAACCAGATTTAAGTGAAACGTGGACAAAACCAATCATAAAAAAATATCAATTTACATTACATTTTTAATCAAGCAATTATGTTTTTTAGCATATGCAATAAAATAACAGTATTTAGTTAAATTAAAACCAAAAACAGTGTCTTGGCATAAAAAGGGCCAAAAGAGGAGAGGAGGAAGAGCTCAAGGGACCGTCTGACAAGGTGTGTGAGCTGGCTACATCGCTGAATGTGGGAGTCCTGGTGGAAATCCGAGTGAGAGTCCCGCCCGCCCACTTACCCACTGCTGAGGGTGAGCTGATGTGGGATACTGCTCATTGACTTCTGGAGTGAAGTTATCCATCCCCCGCTGTTCCCAGACAGCAAGAACCCAGCCCTGAGCCCACTGTTCCCAGACCGTGTTATCCCCATTTTAAACCCGCTGTTTGCAGACATCACGATGCCTGCTTCAAGCCCGCTGTTCCCAGACAGCATTATCCCTACTCCCAGCTCGTTGTTCCCAGACAACAAAATACTCTTGGAAGATGTTGAAGAATCAACCCCTTGGAACACAAATGCCGTACAGTTCGTACCACACCATTGGCATATTAGGGCATACTCATACTGTGCTATCCGAACCATGCCTAGGCCCGTTTCCCAGATCATTTGAGAACTGTGAGTGCTCTGAATCGGGCTCAGGCACGGTTTACTTGGGCGGCCCTGGCCCTGGTGGAAGAGGTGGGCCAGAGCGCGAAACTGAAAGCGAGACTGTCATGATTCCGCCAATCTGGTCTTGTTAATTCTTGTTTTGGTGGAGTCCTGACACTACTCCTGTCATGTTTTGTTATTGTGCGTGCCTCTATGAGCGCCAATCGTGGGCGCGATTGGACCCTGCGCGTTCTGCTCAATGCGGGCACATAGGGTTTGGGCGTGTTTACGATTGTGCGCTCTCGTCCGGGTGTTTCTGTTTGTCTGTTTGCAGCGTGGTGTTTCAGTCCCAGCGTCTCTGTCTAGTTGGGTTTGGTTTCGGTCGGCGCTGGGATAAAGCATGCACGCTGCGTGTGTGAGTACACGGTGAGTGTTTTCATTCATTGTGTACTCGTGTCTCGTGTTCAGTCTTCTGTTGGTGTTATGTCTAGCACGTGATGCATGTTAACATGCACTGCGTGTTTTTGTGTCTGTTTCATCATGTGCTTGTCAGTCTATTGTCTAGCCCCACCCTTCTTGTTAACTCATTATTAGCTCATTTGGTTCACCTGTTTGTGTATTGATTTACTACCGCTTATAATCTCCTCATGTCTGCTGTCCTGTGCCAGTTCGTCTGTTACATTTCGTTACTACTCGTTGCTCTCCATGTCTCCATTTCCCCTCTGGGTTGTTTGCTTTTCCCTTTTTGTTTTATTTTATTATAAATAAATATCCAAACTCTGCACTTGGGTCCTCGCTCCTTTTTTCCCCTAACTCTACCGTGACAGAGACGTGAGTTTTAAGGGACTGTTTTATATGGATTTATTGATCATTCTTACTGTTCAATGAACGCAAACTGTCATAGTTTATCAAAGACACAAACCCCTCACTGCACGTCAGCTGCAGCTTCAGCAGACCTCCTAATTCCTGCAGCATGAGGACTTTATGATTGTTTATGAGCGTCAAAAAGTGGCTGATCTGTTTGGCGAAATATTTGACTGCATGTCACTGCATCCCAAACCACTAAAACATATCACTAAAGAAATCTCCACTGTGCTGAGTGAGAGCGCTTACTAAACAGCGCATCATCGATGACGTAAGCGTGCCCAGGCCCGAATGTAATGTGAGTGCGGGCAGTCGGGGGAAACGGGAGGGGGGACAAGCGTGCTTTGGCCCGGTTCAAGGCAACTGTACATAGTGTGAGTACGTCCTTAGACCACAGCAACACAAGTGCAGTAAAGACAGAGTTTACTTGTTTTTACTCCAGTTTACTGCAACTTATACTGCTGTCGAACTTTATTGTACTGCATTTAAACTGTGTACACTTCATTGTATTGCAATTTTGCAATTGTACTTAATTTTACTGTATTGCAGTTTTACTTCAATTTACTGCAGTTATTTTTTGTAAGGGGAGCCACAATCAGTTTGATCAGGTGTGTTTAATTTGGGCTAACGCTAAACTGTGCGGACCTGTGGCCCTCAGTAATATGTAAGATGATATTTAAATGTTTGACACCTGTGCTTCATACACTTGGTTTTAGTGTCGCATCAAAGTTATAAGATGACTGGGCCACTTAGAGAGACTCCCCAAACAATCGGGAAGGCTGGAGAGGAGTGAAAGATGCAAGGGCTCTACACAGGCCGTATGCCGCCGGAAGAAGAAGAAGAAGCTTTATACACTGCATGTGTGGTTTATTAATTTAATTGATAAAATTTTTGTTTTATTGTAAATAGAAATGTATTTATGTCTATTCATTTGTTTAATTTTATTTTACATTTTCTGTTGTATTTGTTTACTGCCAAAGCAAAAAAATACATTTGTCTGAAGAATTTATATGCTTTCTATTTATAATAACAAGAATACTGGCGGCCCGGAGGCACAGTAGGGATCGCTGTTACCCCACAGCAAGAAGGTCTCTGGTTCGAGCCTCAGCTGGGTCAGTTGGCATTTCTGTGTGGAGTTTGCATGTTCTCCCCGTGTTGGCGTGAGTTTCCTCCAGGTGCTCGGTTTTCCCCCACAAGTCCAAAGACATGTGGTACAGGTGAATTGGATTAATTAAATTGTCTGTACACTGTAAAAAATGCAGGGTTCATTCATTCATTCATTCATTTTTTTTCTTTTTCGGCTCAGTCCCTTTATTAATCCGGGGTCGCTACAGCGGAATGAACCACCAACTTATCCAGCATATGTTTTACGCAGCTGCAACCCATCTCTGGGAAACACACATACTCTCATTCACACACATACACTAACGACAATTTTTTTAGCTTACCCAGTTCCCCTATACCACATGTCTTTGGACTTGTGGGGGAAACCGGAGCACGCAGAGGAAACCAATGCGAACGTGGGAAGAACATGCAAACTCCACACAGAAATGCCAACTGACCCGGCTGAGGCTAGAACCAGCGACCTTCTTGCTGTGAGGCGACAGCACTACCTACTGCGCCACCGCGTCGCCAATGCAGGGTCCCACACAATTCATTCATGTTGTCCCAAACAAGTTAACTTAACACTTTTAACAAATTTATGTGGATAGAACATAGAAAAATTAAGTTTTCCTAATGAAATCTTAAGAATTGTGTTGTTTCAGCTAATTTTAAATAAGTAGTTTGAACGAGCCAAAAAAATAATAATTTTTTTGAGTGTATTTGAGTGTGTGCATAAAAGTGTATGGGTGTTTCTCAGTGATGGGTTGCAGCTGGACGGGCATCTGTTGTGTAAAACATATGCTGGATAAGTTGGTTGTTCATTCCGCTGTGGCGACCCCAGATTAATAAAGACACTAAGCTGAAAAGAAAGAAAGTTAAGAATACTGATTAATTTTAGTAACACTACATTAACTATGACATACCATTTTGTATGCATTATAATGCTTTGAATTGTAACACTACACTACAGTACAATAATTAACAGTAATCAGTTTCCAGTTACCGCTACTGCTCTATCACAGTAATTAACTGGCAACACTGTTGCCAGCTACTCACTGTATTGGTTTGGTTACAGTAATTTACTGTTAAATACTGTAACCAAACCATTGCAATGACTAACTGGCAATAGTGTTGCCAGTATTCTACTGTAAAAAAAAAAGCCTGATAAGGTCTAACAGTGTGGCAAAGTGTAAATAATAAAGTGGTCAGCATTTCTTCAGTCAATTGGTCTTCAGTAAAATGCTCAGATCTAGAGATCATCAGGATGGCTTTACAACTCAAGCTCATGGCCTGCAAGTAAATATAGAAGACTATTAATAGCATCACACACACAGCAAAACAGCTGCTCAGTGACCAAGCAAGCCAGCTCAGTAAACAACAAACCAAGAACCTTCAACTCAAACTCAGACTGGAAATACAAAGGTAAGAGCATAACTTGATTTATGTCGCAGCTGAGCTTGTGTACACATTCCTTCTTATTTTAAGCAGAATGGGAGACTTTCAGAACGTTGAACAAGACTTCTATCAGTCTGGATATTATGTTGATGGTCAACAGGAAGATGTGTATGGCTATGATCCAGCCTACTTCAATCCAGTATACAATGATGCGTAAGTGTAAAAACGCAATACCTGCGCATGTTTGATACGTATAAATATGTCAGACTATGTTGTTCGGTGTGCAATTTTTATTGTTAGTTGTTCAGTTTAGTGATTAATTAATCCATTGTTTCCTATCTGATTTTCAGGGATAATTCAGCACACTTAGCAGATGAATATGCAGCATCAGCACCTTATACTGGACAAGTGTATCAGCCTGTAGCGCCGCCCGAGCAAACAGAATATACAGACTCATATGAGGATGAACCACCTCTCTTAGAAGGTAACACAATCACTTGTTAGAAAATATCTTTAAGCTGAAGTGTGTGAACAGCACATGGATACTTTCTAGACTTGAGTACACAATCGAACCATTCATATTTACTGTTTAGCAAAATCCTGTCATTTAAATCTATTTATGGCATACTGGTTGCAGATCTGTTTATGTCCACTTAACTGTGTTGACTGTGTTTTTGTGACATTTTGACAAACTTTTGTTTCTCTGTTGAAGCAAGATAAGCCATGAAAGAAATTTTAATTCAGTACTACACAATCTACACTGTCTGAAAAGCACTTTAACTCAGGGGGAAAAAAAACCTGCTGCAACTTTAAGTTTCCCAACTGTGTGGAAAACCAGGACATGCTATGCAGAAGATTACTTCTGATTGGATCTTTTCCCATTTGTCCCTCCCTTAAAGGGATAATTCAACTAAAAAGTTTAATTCTACCATCATTTATTCAACTTTCACTTGTTCAAAACCTATTTGGTTTTCTTTCTATTGTTAAAAAAAGCTTTCCTCAAAATATCTTCTTTTGTGTTCAGCAGAAAAAAGGTTCAAAACTACATGAGGGAGAGGAAATTAGGAAGTAGTTATCATTTTTGGGTGAACTCATTCATTCATTCATTTTCTTTTCAGCTTAGTCCCTTTAAAAATCAGGGGTTGCCACAGTGGAATGAACCACCAACTTATCCAGGATATGATAACAGACACGCTCATCCTAACAGACACAACAGACAGAAAAATTGCCAACATTTCTTTTGTGTGTCTCTCCATATGCACCAGACACTTTCATAAGCACTCCATGTTTCTGGGAAAACACTGTGCATAGAAAAAAATTGCTAAACTATGTTAGACTTGGCTTATATATTGCTGCTATCTGGTCAGTTGAAGTGTGTTTTTTATGCACATTTCTTAAAACCATCAGCTAAATGAATACATGTAAATGTGTGTGTTATTACACTTTTATTGCATAGGTACAACAGGGGCCGGTGCCATGAAGCCAGATAAGCTGGCTCCTTTTAGTTTGCACCAATTTTGGGTTTTAATTACCATGAATACAGCTCAGCTACTCAATAATACCCCGAGTGATTAAAGTCAAGGTGCCTTCATATCATCTAAAACCCAAGATTGGTGCAAACTACATTGAAGTTTAACTGGCTGGCCAGCTAGTCCTGCTTCAGGTCGCTCAAACTAATATGGAAGCACTCATAGTTTCATAGAGACACTTACAATTTACAATTAAGTGGGAAAAATAGCCTGCCATTTCTACACTGTAAAACCCAACAGTCAAATGAAATGAGTGTAGTTAAAGGCCGGCTCACACTGTGGGATTTTTTTTTATAATCCTGAACGATTGTAGCATATTAGACTGCACGAACATGGCTCTCATGTCACACTGTATGATCTCAGCTGTCAAAAAAGTCAGACTGAACGACAACGAAGACGCGCCAAACACAAAAGAAATCATTCCCGGAGTTTGACGTCATCCACCCGCAACACTTTCACTATCCCGCGTTCTAAAATGATTCCTCACAGCAAATGTAAACAAACTTTAGCAGCAATTTTGCACACAGCGTGTCTCAATAATAAAACCAGGAAGAAAAAAACAGTTTTGACATTTCCCCGCAGTCATTTGAATTGACGCATGAATCGAGTCATCAAATTTGGATCTCCTATTGGTTCTTGGATTGACGCTCATCGCAGCTGTTGTCACACTGCAGGAAAGTGTCTGAAATCTTCTGACACTGCCAGAACTTCATCGGAGAGAAAATCTGATCGCAATGGGCACTAAGCGGCTGTCTGTGAACATGTCAAACCAACGATCAAAGATCACCGATTTTAGCCCAGAGTTTCAGGAATCTTTTAGGATTTCCCAAATTTGTCTCAGATGACAAAATCGTGGCTGAAATCTCACAGTGTGAGCAGGGCTTTACCAAAGACTTTGGCTGCGTCCGAAACCGCCTACTACTCAGTAGTATTTGAATTTAAATGTACTACTTGGCCGTTAGAAAAGTACATTCTATACAGTATGAATGTAAGAAGTATGACTGGATTTCGGACGTACTACATCCGCCATTTTGTCATGGTCACGTGACCTACCTGCGTCAGTTGCGACGATTCACTCCCATTCATGAATTCTCTCGCGAAGCATCATGGGATAGCGCAGCGTGCATGGGATGCGCACTTTAGAATCGCGCCAGAAGTAGTAAGTCATCCGGGAACTTCTCGCATACTGATTTTCGAATTCTATGAATTCGGACATACTACTCGGCTTGCATACTGATTTTAGCGTACTGTATAGTATGGAAGTATGCGGTTTTGGACGCAGCCTATAGAATACACAAGACATGTCACTCGTATACGTTTGAATGGGGAAAAGTGTAACTGTCAATATGACGAATGAAGCCCTGCCTTCTAGTACAGGAGCCAATCAGTGATCGCTATAGGTGAATAAAGCCTGCCTTCTAGTACTGTAGCCAATTAGCGTTTGCTATAGAATGACAATCCTCCGGGGTAGGGGCTCGGACCAGACGTGAGTTTCTGCAGATTTTGTGTGATACGAACTTTTAGAAATGAAACTAAATAGACAGTTGATGTTTAATTTTATTGGTCATTTGAATATGAAATGTAATTGTAAGCTTGGCAAATAGTTTTGAAAAATTTGCCCATTCAAGTTTCCCCATTCAAACAGATTGCCCGAGCATACTGCCCGAGAAGTGTTTCAAAGATGGCCGCCGAATGAAATGACGTGCCTTAACCCTCTACAGCACAGCGTTGCCCTTTTCTGACTCATGTTGACAGGAGCACATGGTATGAGAAGTTAAGATTATTTGCTTAATTAACCTCATTTAAAGTAACATAAACTGTACAAAAAATGTGTGTATTTGTGAAGTTGTAGAGAGGCCTTTTGTCAGGTTTTATGAAGTTTTTTTTATTTTACAAGTTCAGAAATTTTATTAAATTTAAAGGCCCTGTGCGATAAGTGGTACTTTTCAAAATATGTTTACTGACATTATGTGGGTATTTTCACATATTATTATTATTACAAATTGTATTATTTTTCATTTAACTTTATTTTTTTTTTTACATATTTTGACAAAAAAAAATGGATGTAAGCTTGTTTTATGGAAGTAAAGAGCAGGATCCCAGAGTTAGGCAAATCCCTTCTGAGGACAATGAGATAGACCGCAGTGACAGTGAGGAGAACAAGGTTTGAGCAGAATTGTAAAAAATATCTGCAGAAGTTTAAAAAGTAGCACTGACTATCATTTATAAGTGATCAGTTTACACAGCAGGCAACACACAAAATAGGGGTCAAATATGTAGACCAGTAACACACCACTATATACAGTGCTCCGCATATATGAGTACACCCTTCACAAATATCTCATTTAAATTAATATTAGATCTAGAGCTAATCTAACAAAATAATTTTTGATAACGGTCCAAAATTAGTACACCTAAATTTATATGTTAGAGAAAAATATTGAACAAAAAATGTAAAAGAGCAAAATTCAACAAAAACAAAAAAAAATCAAATTTTGTTGAAATTTTGTAGTTTATAATTTTTTTTCCAATATTTCCCATTACTTTAAATGTATTATATTCTATTTCTAAAGATGTTCTGTGAATAAAATATTATTTTAATAAATATATCACTTTAATAAATCTGTTTTGTTCAAATGCATCAAAATATATGACCTATAATCACAGATAAATGGATAAAATTATTCATTTTCAAAATGGGACGTACTCAGTTATGCTGAGCACTGGATATGATTTATGTGTTCTTCCCTAATTCCTTAATGATTCTGTTACAATTTGAATAAGATTTGTAAATTATTATTGCTCTCTGATCACTGACTCATGATATTTGATATATAATATATGAAGAATTTTCTCTGTAATTTTGTTCCAATGTAGCATAACGTTGCCTTAAAGCAACAAAACAAAAATGGGGTTGGGGTGGGGGGTCAAACCAAAAACAACTTTTAACAATAAAATATTCCCAAAAGAACCAAAAAAATCATGTGTAATCATTTTTGTCATGTACCATGTATGTGCAGTAGAGAGTTAAAGGTGCAGTGTGTAAGTTTGACAACCAGTGGTTGAACGGTATTGCACTCCTGGATAATAATAAACGCACGCCGGGATGCCAGATTGAGTACAGGAGCGAGTGATTTAAACTCTTCTAAATAAAAGCAACAATACGTGATAGAGGGAATATTTTCCTTATTAAAAGGAGTTTTGGTTCTAACCAACACCTCAAATTGAGATATTAGAAGCGGCTTCTATTTATCACAGCTGAACAACAGAAACCTATGACAGATGACCTCAGGTAAACCTTGTGTGCTTTATTCAGTGCTAAATGCTAACAATTTTACATGACATTTATTGCCATATACTGAAAACAAAAAGTTTACCTCAGATCTTGAAAATACAATAAATTGTTTGAAAATTGAACTTTAGAACTAAACACATATGAGTGATTCAGCATCTACATTTAATGATGTTAAAGAGGGTTAACTTGTATTAAATAGATTATAAACCTTACCGTTTTGTGAGTGCATATTCTGTTCTTCTGAAAGGCTGTATATAAATTTATGTCGTGGTTCGTCTGGTGCAAACAGCCAAATTGCTCATCACTGCGTATCTCGTCACAGCGTGTTGTTAGGACACACGGTTACAATGTAACCTGCTCACGTTCGTAATATTTATATCATTTGCTAATTAATAACCTCTTGTGGAACTGAATCTGTCTCATTTTGACATTCTGTCTCATTTGACGCATTTCGCTCATGGACGCATGCTTTCAGAGCCTTTCTGAATGAATGAAATATGCTGTTTTCCAACAAGGCAACCCGGGCTGCTGAAATATAATTGGCTAAACTGGCATTGTGCAGGTTAAATTTACCTAAACAAAGACAGCGTTCCGGCACGGAAAAAAAATTCAAAGCAGAATATCTGACTTCAGCATTGTTTTTCAGTTAAATAAGTATGTTCACTAGGGATGTTTCATAAATATCTGCACACATATTATGGTATTTTTATGCTTTAGAAGAGTCAAAAACTTACATACAGCACCTTTAAAGGGACTTTGGCTTTACTCAAAATTGACAGAAAGTTAATTCTACTTATTTGAAAAGAGTTTGAACTCAGTGTTGAAGATAATGAGTTAATTAAATGCCTCATTACTTCAACTTAAATAGAATAAATTCACAGTACTAGATATAGATTAGCATAGATAATATAGATTAGTTGTTTAACTCAAATGGTTTCAGTTACCGTAACTTATTGGGTTTTACAGTGTAACTAAACACTTACCCCCCAAAAATCAATGCATCAGTCAAATTTACCAGAACATCTGCTTAAAAACTTCATGTGTATTTTTGTTTGTTTCCCAGAGCTGGGCATTAACTTTGAGCACATCTGGCAGAAGACTCTGACTGTGTTGAATCCACTGAAGCCTGCTGATGGCAGCATCATGAACGAGACAGATCTCACCGGCCCTGTTCTCTTCTGCGTCGCTCTGGGAGCTACACTACTGATGGTACAAACTTCACCTTGAACCTTGAATCCATTACCTAGAGGTACACTGTCTTTTGTATTGCACAGGGGACATGAAAACAGATGTAATATCCAGAGCACATACCCGTGTGTGTTTATATTTGTTCCTCAGGCAGGAAAGGCACACTTTGGATATGTATATGGCATCAGTGCTCTGGGATGTGTCGGGATGTACATGTTGTTGAATCTGATGAGCAGTTACAGTATATCCTGTGGAAGTGTGGCGAGTGTGCTGGGGTACTCTCTGCTGCCAATGGTGGCACTCTCTGCATTTGCTGTCGTTTATTCCCTTCAGTGAGTATCCAGTAGTGTATGTGGAATTGGTTTTTATTTTAGAAGTGCACTTTTAGGCAACTTAATATGTCCATTTTTATTTACAGTCTCAATTATATGAACATTGATATCCACTTTTAAAGGGATAGTTCACCCAAAAATGAATATTACTTATGATTTACTTCCCCTCAAGTGAATCACGGTTGCAAACCTTTATGTGTTTATTTACTCTGTTTAACATTACATTTCACATTTAACTCACATTACTAGCAAAGACGTGTATGACCATAAGACAAAAAGACGAAGGTACCAGATTCCTTTTGTCACACTGAAGCTCTTAATTGGTGGAATTCCAGCGTGATGGGCACTGTAGTTTTTCTGCACAAATTCTGCTATTAAGCATGATAGTTTTAGGTACACTGCAAAAAAAAGGCTTATCCTGTTTAGTTTTTATCTTGTTTCTAGTCCAAATATAAAAACTATTCTTAAACCAAGACTATGTTCACACTGCGAGGCTTAGTGCTCAAATCTGATCTTTTTTGATCTGATTTTTTTGCCTAGCTGTTCACACTGTTGTTATAAACGGACACACCAAATATGGCTTCCAGACAACAGCCAAACATGGGCCACAGCTGCATAGCCCAGTTCAGATCGAGTTATGGGTTATTAACTTGGCTGAGACTAGGCTTAGATATAGTCCATATTTGGCCCTTATATGGAAGCCAGACTTGGTCCAGTCATGTACTGTAATTCACTGCAGCATGTGGGCCAAGCTTAAGCTGATTGTGTGGGCCAGAGCTGGGCCAAAGAAATTTAGCTATGTGGGTTTGGACTGTAGGGGAAACCGGAGCACCCGGAGGAAGCCCACGTGAACATGGGGAGAACATGCAAATTCCACACAGAAATGCCAAATGACCCAGCTGAGGCTCGAATCAGCAACCTTCTTGCTGTGAGGTGATCGTGCTACCCACTGCGCCACCGTGCTGCCCCTTTTACAGTATTTTAACAATATAAAAGTACAAGACACCTAAGTTTTTTGATACAAAATATTAACCCATTTTTTTATAAACCCCATCAAATACAAATTACAAAATATTATTTTGTATTTGAAAATCCATAATCACTGCCCATCCCTGCTTTCAGCAGAAACCCAGCATTGGGAAACACCCATACACTTACATTCTCACATACACTACGGCCAATTTAGTTTTTGTTCAATTCACCTATAGCGCATGTCTTTGGCCTGTGTGGGAAACTGGAGCACCCGGAGAAAACCCACTCCAACACAGGGAGAACATGCAAACTCCACACAGAAATGCCCACTGGCCCAGCCAGGGCTCGAACCAGCGACCTTCTTGCTGTGAGGCGACACTGCTAACCACTGAGCCACTGTGTCACCCTGTTTTTGAACAGTTGCAATTGTTAACGCCTTGGGGAAATATAGTTTATCCAAAAAAATAAAGTAAATTCATTCAATATATCCTAGCTTTTTTTAGATATTTAGATGTTTGTATTCATTAACTTTCACACAGGTAACTTTAACCTAATTACACATTTTTTTCCTCAATAACTGTAAAAGATGTTACACATTTTGTAATAAAATGGTGTAAGTAGTGACTCCCCAACACTGCTTAGAGTCATTTATACTTATTTTATTCATCCATACATTTTCTTCTCGGCTTAGTCACATTGTTAATCAGGGGTTGTCACGGCAGCATGAACCGCCAACTTATCCAGCACATGTTTTACGCAGTGAATGCCCTTCCAGCTGCAACCCATCTCTGGGAAACACCCATACACACTCATTCACACACATACACTATAGACAATTTAGCTTAACCAATTCACCTATAGCATATATCTTTTGACTTGTAGTGGAAACCGGACACCCGGAGGAAACCAACACAAACACGGAGAACATGCAAACTCCACACAGAAATGTCAACTGACCCAGCTGAGGCTCAAACCAGCTACCTTCTAGCGCCACCTTCATGGGTGGCGCTACCCACTGCGCCACCCATGTATTTTAGGCTGTAAAAGATATGATCATAGTATTCGTGACATCACCCATAGGTTTCTGAAGAACCCAAAAGAAGCTACCAGTAGGCTTGGCCAACCATCGCCATTTTGTTCGCACATCATCGCACCGACTGGGGGATACCAAACAAGGGCAAAGTGGCATGAGCGGAGCTATTGACGCATGCTGGCATTTTGCTTAGACAGGCTTGTCTATGGGAGAAACGCTTAATACTTCATTACCTGCGACTCGTTTGTGTTTTGACCACATGTGCTTGGTTGTATACTATATCAATAAAGTGTTTAGACTTTTAAAACCACTGTTGTAATACATTAAATCACTAAAATTGTTCTTTTGACGTTTTCTACAGGAGGAAAATGCAAATTACATCCAAACACTTCAGATATAGTCTGTGTTAGGAAATGCAAGGTTATTTATGAAATCCAGGCATAACACTATATGATAACGCTTCAGATGATGGTTCTAGAGCCTACAGCTAATCAATCTGTCAGATTCTGGAGTGCATTACAGGTCTAAAGAACATTATAAATGATAAATGATCTTAAATAAAACAAATACATTTATAGATATGGTATATAAGTATATAATTTCACTTACCTGGGAAATGGAGGCCACGTGAATAGTTTGTGAGCACTATAAGTGCACACAGCATGCCATATCATCTGATGATTGCAAGAAAAAATTCTAAAAAGCAACTGTGTAAAGCCCCATAAAACCAAACAAAAATCAGTGAATATGCCGAGTTCAGCGGCTAATCAGCCGGATTCAGCTGAGGTGAAGTGACGGCGACCAATGAGACTTAGCTGTCACTCAATTGGCCACGCCCTTAATTATGCAGACTTAATAAAACCTAATATAAAGGAAACGGATGAGGTATAAAAACATTCACCCCCTAACAGTTGTCTTGGGGGGTAATATTAGCTATATGAACCAAATTCGTTCTTTGTACCAGGCTGTAAACACATTTTTTTTCTGCTGTAAAGTTGGCCATTTTAACAGTGGGCTCAATAGAAATTTGCTCTATTCGCTTGTTAAGTCGTGACGTATCGGTGACGTATAGAATACGGTTTCCGGGTCCAAGCCGCTACTCATTTGAATGGAGAAAATATTTGTTTATGGCCTCTTTTTAGTCCTATCACACATTTAAGTGAATTTCATATAAAATCATGGTGTACACAACAGTCTCTGGGCTTGCTGCATCACAAACACCAACATTTTCACAATTTAAAAAAATTTTATCGCTTTCTGGCCATCGGATATTAGGCATGAATATATATATTGCGATCGTGATTTTTGACAGTATTACATCGCTTCGTAAACGTTATTACCATTTGATGAATCTCCCCATTAAGTTTGATGGAGCGATTGGACCCGGAAGACGCTTTGCGTGACGTCACACTTAACAAGCGGATAGGACTAGCGGAATTTCGATGAATTGCAGTTTCAGTTACTTCCATATTTGCTTCACGAGGGAGAGCGGGAGGTTGCTGCTTGGTTAGTTCCAACAGAAATATGCCTTGTTAGAACTGTTCACTGAAAAGAGCGCTTTTATTAGTGGTATTCGATGTGAAAATCATCTTTTGGAACTTATTTTTAAGAGTGAGTGTATAATTTGATTGCTTTTGAGTAACATGTGCTTTATGTTTGAACACAGGGGTCTGCTGGGAACGCTGTTGGCCTTGATTGTGATTGGCTGGTGCAGTCTGTCTGCTTCTAAGATCTTCAGCTCCACTCTCGCCATGAGCGGTCAGCAGCTGCTGGTGGCGTATCCATGTGCTCTTCTGTACGGCGTCTTCGCACTTCTCACTGTCTTCTGAAAATGCTCTGCATATCTGAGCTAAGAAATGATTACTCTTTGATCAGAAGACAATCCACTTTGCACTTCAAGGCACAGTTCACCCCAAAAATGAAAATGCTGTCATCATTTACTTGTCCTCCACTTGTCCAAACTATCGTGATTCTCTTTCTTCTGTTAAACACGAAGGAAGAGGTACTGAAGAATGTTGGGAAAAACTGACTTCCAAAGTATTTTTGTAAGTACTTTGTCAATGTCTGTTTTTTACAGCATTCTTCAGAAAATCTTGTTTTGTTTTCACCAGAAGAGACTCAAAAAATATTCAGAATCAGTTGAGTGTAAGTAAATGGTACAGAAACTTTCATTTAATGAAGACTATCATCGTGACAACAAATGTTACTTTAAATCAGCTGTCTCAAACTGCCTGCCTGCTGGCCATTTGCAGCCCTCCTTCTTCCTCCCTCCGGCCCCTAACTGACATAAAAATATAACAAGATTTGGCCCACCAAGACATATATTTTTGAATCACTATCATTGTTGTGCAGTCGCATATAGCCACTTGTGGTTTTGCCCCCCCCCCCCCCCCCCACTATATATCCGGGTTACTTTCGGTTACTCTCCGTGTGTGGTTGAGAGTAATGAACATGCAGATTATTTCTGGGGCTTAATTAAACGTTAAAATATATGTCCGTAAGTGCTCTATTTTTACTAAAGCTCTATTTTTGTAAATATTCAGGGGTCATTTGACTATAATCAGTTTTATACCACATGCATTGTTGTACAAACACTACTTCATGTTATGCTGGTGGTGTAAACATGATCATTTTGGCAATATTCGATTCAAATGGTCTCTTTAATAAATTTTCCTCATATGCATATTAAGATTTGTATTAAAAATGTGCATTAGTAAGGTTTTACTGCTGGCTGAATTGATCATGTTAAAGTAAATGTGAATATATACATAATTTTCCCCTCTTTGTTGTAGTTTTAGAAAAAATAATGATATTGAGAAGACCAATTGCCAGTAAATCTGCTTTCTGCTGTTTTACGCTGTGTTAAACTTCTGGTTAAGCAACAATTGATTGGGACATAATAATAATAATTATTATTATTATTAAATTGCAGTATTTCCAAATCAATTTAAACTACGCCTTCAATATGTACAACAAGAAACAAAAAGAAGGACCTGTGACTGCATATACTCTGGGGATGAATGTCTGAGTGCATAAATTACATCAGGTGTCCACTTAATTTCTTGTGCTTGAATGCTAAAACAGCCCTCCTATAAATTGTCAGTCACTGATATGGCCCCCTGCCAATTTGAGTTTGAGACCCCTGCTCTAAATTTTTACTAGATGAATAAAACAAGATGCTATTATAAAAGAGCTGGGCTGGCTAAATCATTTGACATATGCATGATTCAAACGATCTATTCAGTCTCCAGTAAACAACTCACTGATTCAAATGATCCATTTAAATGATCTGTTCAGAGTGAGTCTCCAGTAAACAAATCACTTAGTCAAATGAACTGTTTAGAGTGAGTCTCCAGTAAACAAATCACTCA
>CAIGQZ010032254.1:1880847-1891072 GCA_903798205.1 Danio tinwini | reverse complement strand
TTGTAAATCTCACATTTGATGATGGACCACAGGTTCTCTATGGGGTTCAGATCAGGTGAACAAGGAGGCCATGTCATTAGTTTTTCTTTTTTTAGACCCTTTCTTGCCAGTTACGCTGTGGAGTACTTGGACGCGTGTGATGGAGCATTGTCCTGCATAAAAATCCTGTTTTTCTTGAAGGATGCAGACTTCTTCCTGTACCACTGCTTGAAGAAGGTGTCTTCCAGAAACTGGCAGTAGGACTGGGAGTTGAGCTTGACTCCATCCTCAACCCGAAAAGGCCCCACAAGCTCATGGTGATACCAGCCCAAACCAGTACTCCACCTCCACCTTGCTGGCATCTGAGTCGGACTGGAGCTCTCTGCCCTTTACTGATCCAGCCACGGGCCCATCCATCTGGCCCATCAAGACTCACTCTCATTTCATCAGTCCATAAAACCGTAGAAAAATCAGTCTTGAGATATTTCTTGGCCCAGTCTTGACGTTTCAGCTTGTGTGTCTTGTTCAGTGGTGGTCAGTTTTCAGCCTTTCTTACCTTGGCCATGTCTCTGAGTATTGCCCACCTTGTGCTTTTGGGCACTCCAGTGATGTTGCAGCTCTGAAATATGGCAAAACTGGTGGCAAGTGGCATCTTGGCAGCTGCACACTTGACTTTTCTCAGTTCAAGGGCAGTTATTTTGCATCTTGGTTTTTCCACACGCTTCTTGCGACCCTGTTGACTATTTTGAATGAAACGCTTGATTGTTCGATGATCACGCTTCAGAAGCTTGGCAATTTTAAGAGTGCTGCATCCCTCTGCAAGATATCTCACTATTTTTGACTTTTCAAAGCCTGTCAAGTCCTTCTTTTGACCCATTTTGCCAAAGGAAAGAAAGTTGCCTAATAATTATACACACCTGATATAGGGTGTTGATGTCATTAGACCACACCCCTTCTCATTACAGAGATGCACATCACCTAGTATGCTTAATTGGTAGTAGGCTTTCGAGCCTATACAGCTTGGAGTAAGACAACATGCATAAAGAGGATGATGTGGTCAAAATACTCATTTGCCTAATAATTCTGCACTCCCTGTATGTATATGTACTGGGGTGGGGGGCTGTTGGTGGAGCTGCCGCTGACCGCCTGGAGCTCAGAGTCAAAATTTTTACATAAAATCCTTATACATAAACTGCCATTTGTCATCTTCTCATCTTCTCGCTTGAAAAACTCTTAAAACTTGATTTTGTGGCATGATTGATGAGTATTTTTCTAATTTAGCAGATTTTCCGTCCGCCATTAAAAAATAAAGTTAAAGTTAAATTCAGTTCAATTGATCTATCGATTGCATTTATTAATTTCATATTAGGTTCAAATAAGACATACGCATATGCTTACTGTTTCCTTAGATTCCTTTATTCATACACACATTACATTCATAGCTATTTGGGTGCACACAAATTAGTTCATGATAATGTATGTTTTGTTAATTTGTTCATTTTTCTTTGAGATTTAAATTACCATGCTGCAGCACCTGTGGGAAATGGTGGAGAACTGAAGGTTCCAGGTGTGGTCCTTTCTAAAGGACCGACATTCCACGAAGAGCACTCTTGGTTCCACCTGCTGGTACCATCTACAGGTGGTTTGGAGGGAAGCTGATTTAATTTAATCCTGTTAATTTCACACATTATTTATTTCCTTGATTTGTACTTAGTTTAGCTTGATCTAAGATTTATTTGATTATTAGTGAAGTCTTGAGTTTGATTTTCTTTTAAAAGTTTATTGTTGTTTATAAATTGTATTTTTTGTTTCCCCTCTGGTGTTAAATGTGGACCAGTCCCCCTGTAGAAATATGTCTGTTATGTCATTCAGTGGAGTTCTATTTTTTGTTTGCACATGGTTTGTTTGCTTTAAACTTTTTTTTTTCAATTGGCCTAATTGTTTATTTTTGTGTAACCTTTACGACTATTTTAAACTGAATTATTTTGAAATATATTTATTTTGTACGCCCCTTACTGCTCGCTGGCTCTGTCCTCACAATGTTTTCAAATGCATACAGTAGGCAAAGACCTCAATGCCAAAAAAAGTTTGGGTTAAATATTTGACCTGTCTTCTGTGGGCCCATGAGATCTCTGCACACAAATAGGGTTCACTGTTGAAACTAAGGGTAAAACGGATCACTGTTGATCCGTGATCCATACAGATCACAACTCATGGTTCAAAATGCATGTGACCCGCGGATTAATAATATATTTTGAACTTGTCGGTTAATCCAACATTTATAACAATCACAGAGAGATCGCCTCCCGCGTCATTCAAATCGCATGCATGAAAGCATTTTGGCTTCCCTGCAAGATATAATGATGACGAAATAAGTTGCGGTGGGATCTTCCTACATGCTTTCTTAGGTTATTAATTCAATGTGTTTTCTGTCACTGCTTGATTAGCCTGCATTAATGCATTCAGTGTAAAGCTGCACAATTAAACATTAAAAGATTGTGATCTCAGTTCAAACCCGCGCAACATGAACGATAAATGATAATGATTTGCATATGTTTATTAATTCTTCAAAGCGCTGCATTCAAATCTGCATCGAGAGAGATTCAGTTTTTACACTTTTTCATTGAGTTACAAACAATTAAATAACACATAAGTACTGGGAGAACAGTTTATAGTTCAGATATAAACACTGATGTTTATTGTAAAGATTAAAATCACTGTTTAATGAAACATGATGCTGAATGTTTGACTCTGGTGTAAGCAATAACATTGTGCAATCAACAGATGGCGACAAACAACCAAAATGATTTCACTGAATAGGTTTTCAAAAATAATTCACCTACAGTATAATAAAACATGACGTTTTATATGTGAATTGTTGAATCATTAATTGAAGATAAATATGATCTGTTGTATATATAAGATGTTATATTTCTATATTTAGCATTATCAGCAACAGTAGCAAAAATTTCATATTGAATACTTTTCTTTTTCAGCTGGTTTTTCTTTTCCTTGGTCTTATTTTTATTAACATTACAGGTTCTAAGTTCTGTTTGTTAAAAGCAATGTTTTTTGCAGTAATATTTTTATATAAATGAAAAGCAAATGACATTTGTTGTCTCACTTTTTGCTGATGCGAAAAATGGTCCGATCCGTGACAAAAAAACTGTAGTGATCTGTTACACCACTAGTTGAAACTGATCAAAATCGTATTCATTTTATTCTGTTTTGTTACACTAAATTATATTATTCAAAATGATTATATAACATTATACAAAATTATACTGAAAATTCAGTGGTGTGTAAAAAGATAAAATTCATTTTGTCACTGGTCATCATCCTTAATTCATAATGTTACATCTGACCCTAATGACACTTACTGTTACATTTCCCTCAAGAATTGTCACCCAACATGTTAATTTGTCTAATAATGTGTGAATTTGATGATTATTGTGGGTCCTAAACAAATGTTCTTGTTCATTTATGTGTCTCAGTAGGGTCTCTTCCTGTCTGGGTCTTGAGCAATATACAAAGCAACACAATCCTGAGACCGTTTCCATTCATACCTAAAAAGTACACACACAGGTTAGTCACACGACAGCTTTTATTCACATTGATGTAATTATTTGTTCATGTGTTTTCATATCACTGAGATTTCCCATCCAAAACAGTGACATAGTCACTTAGCCTTTATTCATTTCATTTTCTTAAAGGTGCTGTATGTAAGTTTTTGACTCTTCTAAAACAAAAATACCATAATATGTGTGCAGATATTTAAGAAACATCCCAAGTGAACATGCATGTTTAACTAAAAACAATGCTGAAGTTAGATATTCTGCTTTGAAAATGTTTTTCCATGCCAGAACGATGTCTTTGTTTAGGTAAATTTAACCTGCACAATGCCAGTTTAGCCAATTATATTTCAGCACCCAGGGTTGCCTTTTTGGAAAACAGAGTATTTCATTCATTCAGAAAGACTCTGAAAGCATGCGTCCGTGACCTAAATATACAGTATCAGACGTCAAAATGAGACAGATTCAGTTCCACATGAGGTTATTAATTAGCAAATGACATAAATATTATGAACGTAAACATTAGCTGAGCAGGTTACATTGTAACTGCGTGTCCTATCAACACGCTTTGTGACAAGATACACAGTGATAAGCATTTTTTGCTGTTTGCACCAGACGAAACACGACATAAATTTAAAAACAGCCTTTCAGAAGCACAGAATATGCACTCACGAAATGGTAAGGTTTAGAATCTATTCAAACTCACATTGTTAGCGTTTAGCACTGAATAAAGCACACAAGGTTTACCTGAGGTGATCACTGTCATAGGTTTCACATGTTGAGCTGTGAGAAATAGAAGCTGTTTCAAATATATTAATTCGAGGTGTTGGTTAGAACCAAAACTCATTTTAATATGGAAAATATTCCCTCTATCACGTGTCGTTGCTTTTATTTAGAACACAGTTTAAATCACTCGCTCCTGTACCCAATCTGGCATCCAGCGTTTGTGTCTATTTTGATCCAGGAGTGCAATACCTACAGTAGTTCAACCACTGGGTGTCAAACTTACATACTGCACCTTTAATTTAAACCTTATTTGTGAACAAATGAATAGCATGCTTACTCTGTCTCTCCAAAAACAAGAAGACAATCCCCTGCAGACATGCTGTACTCTTTGCCATTCATGAAGACGCTGGACAACCCTTCCTAAAAATGCAATGAAACAGAAGTAGGAAACAAAAAAAATGCATTCATTAAACCATTTGTTAAGCATTAGCAAATAGTTCATTCATAATTTATTAAGCGTTAACCCTACTAACATTAAAGGTTTTTTTTTTATTGTTTTGCCACAAATTTCAGAAGACTGGTGTCAATTTCCAAAACTCCAGACACAAAATTCACAACCATTGCCAAAATTGTACGTTTTTGCAAAACTCTTTTTTTCAAATGCTTGGATACAAAACACACAAGTCAAAGATACTTGTTCAATGAACTAAAATCACCTTTTCAATATAATACAATTAAACATCAAATCAATCCCATTTCAACTCAAACATTACATTTGAAATAACGGAGTATTCATTTAATTAACATGATACAACTATCAACTAATACAAGCACTCAAAATGATAAATAACTGTTGCATTACTCTGGATGCATGGAAACCGATGTACAATATTACATGTTTAGATGGAAAAGGTGAATGCAGCAATGTACAGAGACATCCTGAATGAAAAATGCTTTAGAGTGCTCTTGACCTCAGACTGGGGTGACATTTTTCAGCAGGACAATGCACCAAAGCACACCGCCAAAATATCAATGGAGTGACTTCACAACTTGGTAAATGTCCTTGAGTTAAATACTATTGAACACCTCTGGAGAGATCTGAAAATGGCTGTACATCAATGATTTCCATCCAACCTGATAGAGCTTGAGAGGTATTGCAAAGAGGAATGGGCAAAAATTCACAAAAACAGGTGTGCCAAGCTTGTGGCATCATATTCAAAAAGACTTGAGGCTGTAATTGCTGCCAAAGGTGCATCAACAAAGTATTGAGCAAAGGCTGTGAATACTTCTGTACATGTGATTTTAAAGCTTTTTTTACTTTTAATAAATTTGCTACAATTTCAAAAAATCTTTCACATTATGGGGTATTGTGTGTAGAATTTTGAGGAAATAATTTTGGAATAAGGCTGCAACATAAAAACGTAAAGTTTTGTATTTTGCATATTGTTATTGCATTGCCAACATCGTGCTTTGTATCACAGTCATGCCAATGAGAGAGAGACAGAGAGAGAGATTCCATTTGAATGAGAGGTCATGCTCCACTTGAGCCCCTAAAACTCAACAATGTTTTTAACTCTTGAAGGAATCAACCCAGACAAAACCTACATAAAAGTGAAGTTAAACAGGATACAAACAGATCAACTGAAGACAAACACAAAAAGGATAAGAAAATAACGAACAATCAGTTTTTATGCATATATTTTTTGTAATCAAACAACTAAGGACAGCGGTATTTTGAGTATCTGAAACATCTAGGAGGACAACAAAGCTACACAGAAGACATCATCTTCGATCAAGCTCTTCAATCAACAATAAGGCAAGTTAAAATCAGACAAAACTACATTATAGTGATGATAAATTGAAGATATAAGCAAAAAAGGATAACATAACTGGCCATCAGATTTAAATATAAACAACTAAGAAGCAGCATTATTCTGTGTATTAAGAAGCATCCACTAAGAGAAATCAGCTCAGGACAAGCTTCAATCAACAAACAGCTAAGACAAAACCTCAAATCAAAGACAAATGAATAACATATCAGTGAGTGAGAGAAGATCGAGTGACAGTTAAAATGGCAGCAGCAGCATTCTTTGTGCCCCTCCCCCACAGCCAAACCATCACATACCCACACAGAGATAAGAGTGTGAAGGACAGGAAGACATACAAACACCAACTGCTCAGGACACACCCAGAGACCCTAATGGCCGACTTCTGCCAAAAAGGAGACACATCCACTAACACTAATTTACTGCTGTACACAGAAAATAGCACAAAGCTATCTGTCTCTATTACAATAACTTTAAAAAGCATGGCATCTGTAATGGAAGACAAATTCATGATAAGGAAAGTGACACCACCTTTTTAACTGTAAATATATACCACAATGGCACAATAATGTTTCAAGGAAACGAAGCTTGTCTCATCTCTGTACAAGATCAATTTATTGAGCTCCAATCACCAGTAGAGCAAGAGAGACAGCTAGGCAGAGCAGACAGCAGCGCTAAAGGCAGGAGCTCAAGGCTAGAGCTGGAAGAGCCTGTCCTGGACTGTGATGCCCAGCTGGAGTAGTCGTTCACTCAGATACGCAACAGCCTGTCTCTACAAGAGGTGGAGCTGGTGGAGCTCCGAGAACTGGTGCTCTCACAGACAACATCCAACAAACGACTTCAGCAACTAGAAAACAAACTGCAGCAGCTCACACGAGAATACAAGGATAGTGTTGAAGAACTGAGAAGAGAAATAAAGTTACAATCGCTTAAACACTGAGCTGATTACTGTAAAAGAAGAACTGATCATCAGAGAGAAAGAAATACAAAGCCTGAGAGAACACACAGAATCCCTCACTAGGCCTACATCGAGCACCACCCAGACACCACCTGAGACGAACATACAGAGAGCAGACATACATGAGCCCAAACACCCCAGAGTTCAGGAGAACACATCCAGAAAGGCAGAAATAGTTATCTTAATGTACTCAAATGGCAAGTGCATCAATGAGAAATGGCTATTCCCCAGTCACAAAACATTGAAACGCTGGTGCCCAAACACAGCTAGTGCCCTTCTTCAGCTGGACAAAGAGGAACCTGGTAATCCCAGTCACATCATCATACACATGGGGACAAATGACCTGAAGATACAACAAGAAAGAGTTGCACAGTCCATTACACAAGTGGCAATTAAAGCAACGGAGACTTTCCCGCCCTGTGCCAGCAGACCATTAGCACCCACGTCCCGTGCCAGTGCACCCACACCTTCAGCATCCACACCCTGCGCCAGTGCACCCACACCCTCAGCATCCACACCCTGTGCCAGTGCACCCACGCCCTGTGCCAGCAGACCATTAGCACCCACACCCTCAGCATTCACACCCTGTGTCAGTGCACCCACCCCCTCAGTACTCATGCCCAATGCCAGCATGCCTACATTCTCAGTACCCACACACTTGGCCTCCACACCACCATCAACAACGGCAGGATCTTGTAATACCACCACACCACCAGCTGAGGAAACAGCTTAGACTCAGAGGAGCCCCGATGATGGGTGACAACACCTGGACAAAGCAGATGCCTGCTCTTCAGCTCAGCAGTCACAGACAAGAACAGGGAAAACTAAGTTATGCTGCAGCACTAAAACAGCCAGTGGACACACATAGCACCAGAGAGATTGAACACATGCTCAATTTAAACTGCACAAGGCTGATGGAATAGTTGTGAGTAAAATACTCAAAATTGCCTTTACTCTAGATAATCTTCAGTTCAGGTATTTTAAGGTTTATATGGATTGGTTCTATTCTAGAGAAATGTTAAATTTGTTGACCAAATGACACCACTGACGATCACACTGTGGAATATTCAGGGTGTTAACTCATCCAGTCTTGGGTGTAAAATCAACACCTTGGATTTAAGAAAAGAATTTCAGACATAGACATCATAATACTCCAGGAAACATGGCACAGAACTGATGAGGTCACTCTTTGTTCTCCAGGATACCGTGAAATATCCATTTAATCTAAAAAAACATGAAAAACATTAAACAGGGTAGAGATTCGGGGGCATGATAATCTGGCACAAACTCGAAATCCATAATTACATTAAATTACTTAAAAAGAAGAATCTCATATCTGGCTCAAAATCGACAATCAGCTCAGTCAGATGAAAAAGGACATATTCTTCTGTGCTCCTTACATTCCTCCATCCGAATCTCCATACTATAATGAAAACATCTTTGAGAACATCCAGACTCAAATAATCCAGGTCTAGGAAAGTGTGCTGCTGTGTGGAGATCTCAATGCTAGAACAGGATCCTTAACTGACTGTACCACAGACAGTGGGAATAAGTACATATAACAGACTTACCAAAACAGTGTAAATGTCTCTAGGAATAATTCTGATGCCCAAATAAATAAGAACGGAAAGCTCCTACTTGAGCTCTGTCGAAGCCTCGATCTGTGTCTGGTCAATGGCTGGGTGAGAAGAGACTCTTTGGGGAGATACACCTACAGTTCATTTCGGGGTAGCTCAACAGTTGACTACATGATCACAGATTTAATTGAATTGAATTTAGATCTGTTCTCTGTCAGTTCATTCACACCTTCATCGGATCACAGCCAAATTACACTTCATATAAAAAGGAACAAGAACACTAATATTTTTTCACAATCCAGTAAATCGTGTAACAGTAAAAATAATTATAGATATGTACAAAGCAGCTCTGAAAAAGACAGGAACACAACTGAAGACCCACAAAAAGGTTTACTTTTGGATAAATTTATGGAAAATAGTTATCCTCATAATGGAGATGGTATTAATCTAGCTGTAGAAAACATAAATTAGATATTTGATTATTTGGCAACAATATCTAATGTTAAAACTATTAAGAAAACAAGAAAATAAAAAATGATATGACTTTGATTGTAAAACACTAAGGAAAAACTTCTAATCAAAAACAAAGACAACCAGACCATACAAATTTACGTGTTTAGTAAATCAGAAAAAGGAAAGAAGAGTACATCCAAAAACAGCTCAAAACAATTGAAGAATCTGCTGAATGTCAAGCAATTTCTAGGACAATTGGAATCTCCTTAATAAAAAGAAACGTGAACAGCTAACAATACAAATTGGAGACACCTGGAAAAAATACTTTGAAAAATAAACATGAGCACAGAACAATCGCTTATATTTAATCAATGCATACAGAAGAAATATTTGGCAAATACCAAAATCCGTTAAGACTACCCAATCACAGAGAAAGAGCTACAAGATAAATACGTTAGATAAATTACTAGGCTACTACACTACTAGATAAAGTTCTACCAACAAAAAAAGACAAGTGGTCCAGACGGTATCTTTAATGAAATTATTAAAAACATAAATCACAAATTCCAATTGGCTACAATTGAACTGTTTAATTCGGTTCTGCATGTTGGTCATTTTCCTGACATATGGAATAAAGGATTAATAACGCCCATATTTAAAAGTGGAGACAAATCAGACCCTAACAATTACAGAGGCATCCGTGTGAGCAGTACTCTGGGGAAGCTGTTCTGCAGCATCATCAACACCAGACTCATAGGCTTCCTTACAGAGCACAATGTCCTCAGCAAAAGTCAGATTGAGTTTCTGTCTAATTACAGAACATCAGACCATATCTTTACCCTTCAGACTCTGATTGACAAATATGTTAATATATATATATATATATACACATATATACATATATATATATATACATATATATACATATATATATATATATACATACATATATATATATATATATACATACATATATATATATATATATATACATATATATACATATATATATATACATATATATACATATATATATATACATATATATACATATATATATATATACATATATATATATACACATATATATATATATATATATATATATATATACATATATATATACATATATAC
>CAIGQZ010032254.1:1863472-1875847 GCA_903798205.1 Danio tinwini | reverse complement strand
TATATATATATATATATATATAACCACGTTCATGTTTTACCATCATGCTTTTATTAAAAAAAGCTAAAATAAAAACTTAAAAAATAAATACATTTTGCTAAAATAAAAAGCTAAATTTTGCGATCTATAATTCATAATAATAACTCCCGTACAGCAGTCCCACAACATTCTGACACTTAATGACACTCAAACACCCTGTCAGAAAAGTCCAGTGGCTGAGAATGGGCTTTTTACAGTGTCTGCTATAATGTTAATGTTGTTTTTGGTGTGTTTGGCCACGATGAATATGGCCACGGTGTAAATGCGTAGTATAGTTACGATCTTATTGTCACATTATATTGTTATGATAACATAATATATGACTTCAGTGATTTCCTGAAGACAAATACCAAAAAATAACACAACTGTGGAAACAGCAGCCACGATGGTCTGATTTCATATAAACCAAGAGATCGCAATGACAACTGATGATATGTGCAGGTGCTGTAGTGCTGTCCCAATTCTTAGAGGTAAATTTTGAAGCCCTTCCCCTTCACACTCGTTAAGGGCCAAGAGGAAGGGGTAGGGGTACAAAAATAGAATTGGGATTGGGTCTTAATAGTATTTGACTAAATATTTTTCAAGATACTTCTATACAGCTTAAAGTGAGATTTAAAGTTTTAACTAGGTTAATTAGGTTAACTAGGCAGGTTAGGGTAATTAGGCAAGTTATTATATAACGATGGTTTGGTCTGTAGACTATCGAATGAAATATAGCTTAAAGGGGCTAATTTAAATTGGGTTTCAAAAAATTAAGAACTGCTTTTACTCAAGCCGAAATAAAACAAATAAGACTTTCTCCAGAAGAAAAAAATATCAGACATACTGTGAAAATTTCCTTTGGTAAACATCATTTGGGAAATATATAAAAAAATTATAATAATTCAAAGGAGGGCGAATAATTCTGACTTCAACAAGTGTTGATGCCATTCAAATTATAATGTCTTTTTTGGGAAGTGTTCCTGGCTCCAGTTGTCCTAATTATTGTAGCCTATCAATCATTTAAAGGATTTCAAAAGTTTTGCGTTTGTGTTTTATGTGTATGCTAATGCAAAAAGATATGTGTCTTTAGCCGAATTGTGCTAGGAAGGCAGTTCCAGAGTTTAGGTGCCGGAAGAATCTACTGCTGATTTTAATATTCTAGGAATAATCAATTGTCCAGAATTAATTGAGCATAGTGGACGTGGGGGGCTGTAATACCCTGAAATACTGGGGAGGTAAGCCATTCAGGGCTTTGTAGGTGAACTGGAATATATGATCATATTTCTTAGTTCTAGAAAGCACTCTAGCAGCTTAATTTTGAACCAGCTGAAGTTTGTTAATTAGGTCTACAGGGTAACCATTTAGCATTGCATAATTTAACTAAGAGGTCATGCAAGTATGAATAAGCTTTTCTGCATTAGACATTGATAGCATATGTCCAAGTTTGGCAGCATTTTTAAGATGATAAAAGCAGTTTTGCAGATGCTTAAGATATGGCCTTCAAATGACAGGTTGCTATATTGTTTTTTTGAGCAAGAGGTTTTTGGGTCCAATGAGCAAGAATTTAGTATTAAGAAGTTTTTTAGTCCGCCAATTTTTTATATCAGCTTTATACTATCTTTTAAGTTTTGGAATTTGTACAAATTGGAATTCGACCCAAATCCATCGTTCTGCATTTAGGCCTTTTATGAAAGTAATCTCAGGCCTGAAGTTGCTGTCTTGTGTCACTTTTATTCAGTACCTTTCAACCTCAAACATTTCATCTGCAGTTAAATCATGTGTCTCTTGGAACTTGATTTAATGTTGTGCATGAATCTCTTGATCCAAGCAGTTACTTACAATACTCTCCACAGTTTATTGTATTTTGATAAATCTATCAATTATTGGCTCAATTCCACTGCAGTGATTGCTACTGCTAAGTTGCACAGTGATCTTCTTCAGCAAGTCAGTGCTCACCTCTTCATCTAGTTTTTGATCATTCATTTCAACAGGTTCATGTGCTGTCAGAAATGGATCACTGGACTGGATTGTTTGCTGTCAGGGTAATTTTCCTTCAGATTGCTTAGAGTCTTTCCTAGTCAGTAGCACAGTAGGTAGTGCTGTCGCCTCACAGCAAGAAGGACGCTGGTTCAAGCCTCGGCTGGGTCAGTTGGCGTTTCTGTGTGAAGTTTGCATGTTCTGCATGGGTGCTCCGATTTCCCTGACAGTCCAAAGACATGTGGTACAGGTGAATTGGGTAGGCTAAATTGTTCGTAGTGTATGAATGTGAATGAGAGTGTATGGATGTTTCCTAGAGATAGGTTGCAGCTAGAAGGGCGGCATCCGCTACATGAACCATGTGCTGGATAAGTTGGCTGTTCATTCAGCTGTGGCCACCCCAGATTAATAAAGGGACTAAGCCAAAAAGAAAATGATTGAATTTCTTTAATACTAATGAAGGACTGCTGGAACATTCCAATCTAAGGAGTCCTCCTGATGAGTTTCTCACAGCTCCAATACACATCACTGCCATTTGCTTTACAGAAATCATGTGCTTTTTACCATACACAATTCATGTGAACTTTGTAATGTTATTTGACAGATTATGGCCTGAAGAAAGTAAATTAATTGTTGTGAAAAAAGAATTTTTTTTTTACTACTGTGGTCTCTTTTTGTATTTGTAATTGTATTTGTATAGCTTAAGGTCCACCAGAGGATCTTGTCTTGTCTATCTTGTCTTTTTGGTGTTTCTGAACGCAATATGTCTCTCGAGCCCATTGTTCCTCAGAGGATTGGTATTTCTGCTGTGACATGGAAGATCGAGAGAAAGATTCACACTGCCTTGGAAGGGGTAACACCCCCGCCCAGATGCCCACCCAGTCACTTGTTTGTGTCGGACGGGATTCGGTCTGACGTTAGTCAATAGGGACTTTTTCAAAGTTACTTGTCATCCACGTGTGAGTCAAACTTTATTTTTGGTTAAACAGCGATTCTGGTGGCCAGCTATGGCTCGGGACATAAGTGGGTTTGTTTTGGCCTATTCTGTTTGTGCTGTTTTCGAAGACTTTCAATCGTCTTCCTGCTGGGTTCCTTCAGCCTCTGTCAGTGCCTTCAAGAACCTGGTCACACATTTCACTAGATTTTGTGACAGGTATCCTTTCATCTGATGGCAATACGGCCAATTTGACCATGTTTGACCATTTGACCAGTTTTTTTTTCACACCACGGGCCTATCTCCGTTTGTAGTTTAGGTTACTAGCCACCTGTTTTTCCCAGTCTTAAATCTGAAATTGCGGTTCCCTCCACCCATGCCTTTGTCCAGAGGTGCCGGCGCACTTGGAACAGGGCCAGACAGACCCTCCTCCAAGTGGGTCAGCGTACCAAGGCTAAAGCCAATCGCCACTGTTCTAAGCCTCCCGTTTATGTCGTCATACATTGTATGTAAAAAAAACTTGCACCTAAATTTATAGGCCCATTCACTATTATCAAAATCATTAGTCTGGTGGCAGCATACAGGATAATCCATAATAGCAAAACTATGCATTATTATGAAAAGTATATAACTGCCTTAAGTCAGTAACTTTAATAACAAACATATAGGAGGGACCAAAATCTAGGTCTAGTGCCTCCCTATATGATTAAAATGCCCCCTCAGTTATGACATCCTGCCACAGAGCCTGCATTTGCTGCAAGTAGACATACAAAAACAGTGTCTATGTTAATCGTATGTGTATATGTATGTGTGTACTGCAAACTTTGTAACAGCATTTGCGTGTGACTCATCGTTGCAGAAAGGCTTGAATAAACTTCACAACAAACACATCAAATAACCTTACTTGGAATTTTGTCTCAAACTTAATCTCTGCTTCATTCGTCTCGGACTGCTGTTTATCTGACATGACTCAACAGGAGCCGTTTTTAAGTGTTTTTGTTTTTTCTCAGTTTTCTTTGAATTTCAAACTAGATTTCGAAAGATATCATTAGTGACACAGGACATAGTCATTGTCAATAAAATGGACGATAAATAAAAAAAAAAATTTCTCTGGTATGAAAATTCTTTGAAACATTCGTATAATGTAAAAAACATGAGTCAGGAAAAATATACATAAAATATAAGAACACATATTTCCATACTCAGCCTTTAACTTCTTAACTGTCTGCCACAACATTTGAATTTATAATTCAGAATTGTATATGATATATGCATATTATATATTAATGTACTGAAAATATATCCTGTATTACAGTTAAGGGAAAGCAAAAACAGACTTAATAAGAGAAACACTGGTTACTTACTCTTTGATGATGGGAACAAGTTGGGTTCCAAGATTTTCACAGTAGAACCAGCGCTCAAACAAGACTTCTGTACTATTAGCCACAAAGTATCTAGAGTAAAGAAAAGTAATCTAGAGTAAAAACAACTCTGTAACACTTTACAATATGGGTGCAGTAATATGGATTACATAATGCTTAACTACTGCACAGATAATTATTTATTTAAATTCATCTTTATTTGTAAAGCACTTATACAATGTAGATTGTGTCAAAGCAGCTTCACATGGAAGTTTATAGTGAATTGAAACAGTGTCAGTCCAGTTTTCAGTGTTTAAGTTCAGTTCAGTTTAGCTCAGGTCAGTGTGGTTTAATAATCACTATGAGTTAAATGTATAACTCATGATGAGCTTAATTTATTAATGAATACTGCATTAACAAGAAATGAATATTCCACATGATTCATATATTAAAGAGCCTTTATTATGCATTATAAAATACTATATTTTGGTTTTGGGGGTCTCCAACAACAGGCTGGCATGCAGGAAAGGTCAAAACAGTTTACCTGTTTTTACTCCAGTTTACTACACCTTATACTGCTGTTCAACTTTATTGTACTGTATTTGAACTGTTTATACACTTCGTTTTATTGCAATTTTGCAACTGTACCTAATTCTACTGCAGTTACACTTCTTTATACTGCTATTGTAGTGGTGTAAAGTAACAAATTACAAATACTCAAACTACTGTAATTGAGTAGCTTTTCTCAGAAATTGTACTTTACTAAGTAGTTTTAAAAATGTGTACTAATACTTTTCCTTGGGTTCATTTTTAGTGCAATATTTATACTTTTACTCCACTACTTTCCTTCAACCTGCAGTCACTACTTTATTTTTTCTTGTCATGTGATACCTTTCCAATCAAACCACACATAAAAGGTAAATCGCATCATATTGAACTACTTCAAGACATTTATAATTGCAGCTAACTGTTTGCAGAAGATGTCCAAAATCTTTACACGCATTGACCCAGAGACTGTTCAGATGCATGTCACTGAAGAGAAGATGACAGATGTTTACTGTATGATGACCGAAATGGCGTCATGACGTCAGATTGATGTTGTACCCCAATGTCGTGGGGACATAGCATTTTGCTTGGAAATGAAAATCGGGCTGACATCAGAACTTAACAAAAGGTTGACCTAAATGTCCAACGTCCAACCTAAAATCAACCAAATATCAACGTCTAATGATGTTACAGCTTGACGTTGTGTGGACGTTACCACTTATAAAATACAATATGGGTATTTTACAATATGCCTATCAGATGTTGGATTTTGGTTGCCATATCTGACGAATAAATGTCAGTATTTGACGTAAATATGACGTTGGTTTAAGATGTTGGCTCGACGTTGAATTTTGGTCACTTACCAACATAACCTAAAATCAACCAACCATCAACGCCATTTTATGTCGTTATTGGACATCAAAATAACATTGTCCTTAGACGCTGGGTAGACATTGAATTTTGCTCACCTGACATCACAACCTAAATCAAACCTAATATTAATGTCTTATGGCATTGTGTGCCTCCTGGGCAATAATTAAACGCACTACAGAATGTTACGTTTACAAACATCCACAAATTACATGTAAATGCATTAGCTTTTTACAGCGTAATACTCACAACTCACCATCCCTGAGTACTTTTAAAAGGGCTACTTTTTACTAGTACTTTGAGTAATATTTACAGCAGATACATTTACTTTACTTGCGGTACATTTTTAGGCAAGTTACTTTTACTTAGGTATGGGTTTTCAGTACTCTTTCCATCACTGATTGTATTGCAGTTGTACTGACGTTTTACTTCAGTTTACTGAAGTAATTTTTTGTAAGGGTGAATTGGGTAAATTAAAATTGGCAGTAGTGTGTGTGTGTGTGTGTGTGTGTGTGTGTGTGTGTGTGTGTGTGTGTGTGTGTATGAGAGAGTGTGTTTCCCAGCATTGAGTTTAAAAGTTAGTGTACTCTCAGGCCCCGTTTACACTAACAGACTCCAGTTTTAAAAAGCTTTTAAAAAGTTTTGCTACAGTTATGCCATCCATCCACACTATGCCGGAGTTTTCGAGCCCTGAAAACGAAGCATTTTGGAAACGCTGAAGAGGCCGTTTTGGTTTTAAAATGCTGCTGCTCCATGTCAGTGTGGATGAGGGAAAACGGAGACATCTGAAGTCAGAGGCCTGGCTGCTGATCTGACTGGTTCATGCAGCCTTTCCGTAAGTTTAGACTTTGCAAGCTTGCTATGGAAAACAAACTCCCGAGGACACATTGGGTAAATCTTCAAAGGGAACAGTGTACTGTATAACCTCATTCACATCACCCTGGCTACATTGTTTCACTATTTTAACAATAAAATGAAAACATGATATAAGGAACTGCCTATTTCCATTTTGATATTAGCCACTTAACAGACACCAAAATTGTTGAGGCGTCGTGTAGCTGCATATTTATATGACCGTCATCTTTACTGTATGCATATTTATAACAAAACGGAGCCTATAACATAACTGCCTCCTTTCATTTTCATTAAATAATATGAAACATACCCTGTCTCTTTTGCTGAAAATAATAATAATTATTTTAATAATCAATAATGGTCATTATAAAAGTATAACATGCAATAAGCTTAGACAATATAGGGAATAGAGACAAGCAATCAGTCAAATGTGCAGAATCAGGTTACATAAGTTAATATATTAACTTGGCAGCACGGTAGCACAATCGCCTCACAGCAAGAAGGAGGCTAAGACTCAGAAGACACTGGCAGTTCAGACAACCCCAGTGGGTCAGGTTCAGGAGGCACTCGCGGTTCAAACAACCCCAGTGGGTCAGAAGGCTCAGGTTCAGGAGGCACTGGCGGTTCAGAAAACCCCAGTGGATCAGGAGGCTTAGGGTTAGGAGACATAGAGAAGTCACATGGCTCTGCTTGGAACTCGACGTTATAAGTAGATAAATGTATATAAATCGGTGCTTAATTTAAGCCAGATCTGTTTCGGAAAAAGTCAGATATTTGTGTTTTGCTTTCTGGTATTTATTTAAATTGATTCGGCATTACAGTATCTTTTGCAAGGTGAATACATGCATGTGTGTGTGTATGCGTGTGTGTGTGAGAGAGAGAGAGAGAATCTTAATGAGTGCACGCAAAGGCTGTGTGGATTGTGTGTGCGTGCACGCGTGACGGTAGTCACCATGCGCAAGTTAAAGCAAAAGTCATGTTTAACTATTGGCCCTAAACAATATTTTCAACCAATCATCTTTCTTACATTTACAATCACTCTCATTGGTTTGTGGTTATTGTTTAGCGTGCAGTGAGCAGCGAAAATAAATAATGGCACAGTGGCCAACCTAAATAATATCTGTATTTTCAAAATGGCAGACACGCATATTGAAAATTTTTTTTAACCACAAGTAAATCTGATAATGAGCTAATCAAACGAGAGCTTAAGAAGCTGAAACTGCGTCCTTGGATCAGGATAGTCAGCCACAAAACATGACCTAAAAGCTAGCTGTGGGCTCTTCTTGAAGATTAGATTGAGCGAGTCATTTAATTACTATTTTTCACTTGGAAGTAAACTGAAATAACACTTAGAGAGTTAATGTGAGGTCTCTCTCTGACAAAAAAAAATCTAAGTGATGCATACGCGACGGGATAAAAGAAAAGTAAGGAACTCATTGCAACTAATGAAGTCGTCTGCAGTCACATATCGACACCTGTCTATCGGCAATAAGAGCCCCCGGTAAGCTGGACCAATTAGAGAGTCACACCGTAATTTGTGGGTCATTTGCATTGTGCTACTTGCATTGTATTTGCATAGCCTCACACAATGAACATTATATACATTTCAATATGATGTAAAAGTAGCCAAAACAAAGGACAACAACACAGTGTTGCTTCTTTTTCCTTTAACAACAGCACCATGGATAACAGTAAATCTATATATATATTTTTTTTATTATTATTACTATTTGATTACTGATTAATTTATTTTCTTATTAATTCTTAATTTGTTAATTTTTTCATCTTATTTTGTGTTTAAAAAAATTTAAATAAAGAAAATTCAGAATTTTTGAAAAAGTTTTTCTTGGTGAAAACCTAATGCGGCCAAGCCTCACCCAACTCTGCCTCCAGCGGCCCTAGGTAAATTGAGTTTGAGATCACTGCCCTGGATAGTAATGCAGCATGAAAACAACAACAGTCTGGTGATTATGAAAATCACAGATTGTGAACTCCAGTCCTGTCTGTGCCTCAACAAGTCATAACATAATAATACTCTAGTAAATCATTAGCTATTGATTAATTTAAGTAGACAACTGGCAGTTAAAAACCGTGGCTTTGACCTGTTACGGTAATTAACACATGAAGATAATATAATGTTATTAGGGGATTAATACACTAAAACACAATTAACTATAAACCATTTATAAATTACTCAATGTATGAATCATAGAATGTTCATTTGTTGCTCAAGCAGTAATCATAAATAAATGGTTTAATTTAATAAATTAATAAGTTATTATATACATTAACTTACGATTATCTGTACATTAGATAAGCATTATGTAATGGATACCGGTGCACCTATTTAGTTATAAGTGTGGACGAACAAGAAAACCCCATATGACACAAAATTAAAAAAGAAAAGTTGACACTGTAAAATGGGGGTGACTGGGAGTAGTATATTATCATACCTAAGACCATCGGTTTCTTTGGAAAGCCTCCTTCGCTCTACCACCAGCCCTACAGTATTTGCCTGTCTCTGAGGAGAATGGGGAATTCGTGCTGGAAGCAGAAACATCTGAAAACGGTAAAAAACAAACATTGATTTAGCATTGGCTAAAATTGATTTTGGGACAACATAATAAAAAACAGCAATCAGCCCAAACAGCAGAGCAATTTCAGCAGTTGCACACAGACTTATTCAAATGATTCTTACCTCACCTTCGCGAATATGCACATCTTTATGTTTGCCATTCTCTATCACTTTCAAAACCATGTCACCCCTCACCTGGTAAAAAAGCTGAAACAAAGTTTGTGAACGTGATATTATTAACAATTATTATAAATGTAATGTAAAATTGTATATCCATCTGAAGGAAATGCTCTGCAATCAGAGCTGCAGTACTGCAACAACATTTACAGTGCATCCGGAAAGTATTCATAGCGTTTCACTTTTTCCACATTTTTTTTGTTACAGCCTTATTTCAAAATGGATTAAATTTGTTTATTTCCTCAACATTCAACACACAATACCCCATAATGACAATGTGAAAAAAAGAGTTTCTGAAATTGTTGCAAATTTATTAAAATAAAAACCTAAAAAATCACATGTACATAAGTATTCACAGCCTTTTCAGTGAAGCTCTAAATTGAGCTCAGGTAATTCTGTTTACACTGATCATTCTTGTGATGTTTCAGCAGCTTAATTGGAGTTCACCTGTGGTAAATTCAGTTGATTGGACATGATTTAAAAAGGCCTGTCTATATAAGGGCTCAGGGTTGACAGTGCATGTCAAAGCACAAACCAAGCATGAAGACAAAGGAATTGTCTGTAGACCTCCAAAACAGGATTGTCTCGAGGCACAAGGCTGGGGAAGGTTACAGAAAAAATTCAGCTGCTCTAAAAGTTCCAATGAGCACAGTGGCCTCCATCATCCGTAAGTGGAAGATGTTTGGAACCACCAGGACTCTTCCTAGAGCTGGCCTGCCATATAAGCTGAGTGATCGGAGGAGCAGGGCCTTAGTTAGGGAGGTGATCAACAACCCAATGGTCACTCTGTCTGAGCTCCAGCGTTCTTCTGTGGAGAGAGGAGAACCTTACAGAAGGACAACCATCTGTGCAGCAATCCACCAATCTGGCCTGTATGGTAGGGTGGCCAGACGGAAGCTACTCCTCTCCTGGAATTTGCCAAAAGGCATCTGAAAGACTCTCAGACCATAAGAAATAAAAATCTTTGATCTGATGAGACTAAAATTAAACTCTTTGGAGTGAATGGCAGGCGTTACACTTGGAAAAAAACAGGCACCGCTCATCACCAGGCTAATACCATGCCCCATCATGCTGTGGGGATGTTTTTCAGCAGCAGGAACTGGAAGACTAGTCAGGATAGAGGGAAAGATGAATGCAGCAATGTACAGAGACATCCTGAATGAAAACCTGCTTTAGAATGTTCTTGACCTCAGACTGGGGCGACGGTTCATCTTCCAACAGGACAATGACCCAAAGCACACCGGCAAAATATCAATGGAGTGGCTTCACAACAACTCTGTGAATGTCCTTGAGTGGCCCAGCCAGAGCCCAGACCTAAATCCTATTGAACATCTCTGGAGAGATCTATAAAATAGCTGTACACCGTCACTTCCCATCCAACCTGATAGAGCTTAAGAGGTACTGCAAAGAGGAATGGGCAAAAAGTCACAAAGACAGGTGTGCCAAGCTTGTGGCATCATATTCAAAAAGGTGCATCAACAAAGTATTGAGCAGAGGCTGTGACTACGTATGTACATGTGATTTTCTAGGTTTTTCATGTTTTAAAAATTTGCAGCAACTTCAAGAAATCTTTTTCGCATTGTCATTATGGGGTATTGTGTGTAGAATTTTGAGGATTTTTTAATCCATTTTGGAATAAGGCTGTAACAAAAAAAATGAAGTGCTATGAATATTTTCCGGATCTGTACATCACAGTTTCTTTACAGTCTCTCAATATAGGAAGACTATCACAAGACATAACATAAATATGCAAAGAGATACTTGTAGTGTATTCGTCAGTGTAGATGCGCAGCACCATAGTTAAAGACAGTGAATAAGAGGTAATACAATTGTAAATAATGTTCAGTTTGTTACACAGAGCAATCATTTAATTTCATGTAAAATGATCTCTGATCATTTGAAGCTGGTTATTTGATCACATTGTTGTGTTGGAAGGAGCAAGGACACAACATTGTAAATGTAATAACGTATTAATCTAAGGTAGTCAAACAAGGAATTAAGGAACTCTAAAGAACAGAGAGAGGAATATGGGGCGGCATGTGTCAAAAAATTTGATTAATGACCGCCCCGCCCCTTTTAGGTGGGACTTCCGGTCTAAGCCTTTTTAAATATAAAATTAATAATTTTGGTAATTAGATTCTTATCAGTTTAATTAAATTATAACTCTGGTAATTAAAATATTAAATTAAATATTATAGTATCATTAATTAGATTTTAATCAAATTAAATAAAATATCACAACTGTTATTAAAACCTATATTTTATTATATACTATATTATTGTTATTTCAATTATTGTAATACATTAAAATATACTTATATCAGCGTCAAATCAAGTAAGTCTACAAATTTGTTAAAATTAGTCAAGTTTACAAGTAGTTCTTGAAAGTAGACTGATTACGTTTTACAGTGTAAATGATGCTTTTCTTTTACCATTAGATTTATATTAATCAAGATTATTGTGACTACACACATTTTGTAGTGAGTGTATATGTTTCTTTAAACTGAATGTTTTTTATTGACACACATTTTCAAATGAACAAACTAAAATCAAAGTCAGATATTTTGCTTTGAAAATGTTTTTTTTTTTTTTTGTCATGAGAAATCGGGTCCCCCCATAGATATATACACTAGACATCGCATACAGACCCTGAGCATGTGTCAATAGCGCCGCCACATTTGTACAGGGCTCTCAGCACAAATGTCATTCAACCGCACTAGTCAAGACCGTGTGCCAACGTGAAGATGCTGGACTTTAGAGCTGTGTACGGGTGTAGTAACGAGCTTGAGTTGAGATTTTAACAACACTTATCATATTAGTAACATTATTTTAACAACGCTTATCATATTAATAACATTATTATCGGTAAGTACAAGTTAAATACATGCATAGCTAAAATAATTGAAACAGTTCTAAACATTTAATGATGCCTTTTTGATGTTTTTATGTATTTATATGTAACATTATATATTTACATAAGAAGTGGTAGCAAGTTGTAGGCTATCTAACATAAAAGCAAGAAAGACAAATTCTCCATGCCACAACACATGCTACATTGT
>CAIGQZ010032254.1:1826313-1863072 GCA_903798205.1 Danio tinwini | reverse complement strand
CAGGCGCTACAAACTATACCTAATACAACTCCAGTGAACCAATAGAGTGGGGACGTCAATTTGTAACCTGGAAGCGAGTTAGCATTTTAGCAGTTCTAAAGTCAATGGGTTTTTTCAATGGGATTTCAGTTAAATCGCTTAAATAAGGTCCGTGGCTGACACAAACTCAAGATACTTTCACGTTTTATTCTACAACATAAACACATCAGTTACATCTTACTTTTACAACCGTAAAGCAAAACAAAATGTATTTCCCCCGTAAAAAAACGATCCAAAAGGCACGTAGATCTATGTGCTTTTGCGTATTTATTTGTTTATAATATTATAGCGTGGATTATAATATAATAAACCATGAGAGTAAATCTTTGTCATGGATCATAATTCTAAAAGATAAGCCTGAAGAGTTGTCTGTAGCAGAGTAGTGCTGACGTCACAGGCGAGCTCCCCAAAGCCTGTAGTCCGTTTGTAGCCTAATGTTAGCTTTTCAGTTCTTGCAGTGGCATTCAAAATACAAAAGTGCTAAAAATTTTATTTTCGTGTGAGGATTATCCGGCTGGACAAAACGTGTAAGTGTAATGAACAGTGTTTGAACACAGCTTATTATTTGCAATTTTCGAAAAGCCTATGGGAAAATCCTATAGGGAATTTATCGAGGGAACCAGTTTTATGCTAGCAGCCGATTCGCCTACAAGGTGATGTCATAGTTCCTCTACTCCATAGATTGGGGGAACTATGACGTCAATTTGTATGCAAAAACCTGGAAGCGAGTTAGCATTTTAGCAGTTCCGGTTCCCTCGTCCCAAAGTCAATGGGTTTTTTCAATGGGATTTCAGTTAAATCGCTTAAATAAGGTCCGTGGCTAACACAAACTCAAGATACTTTCACGTTTTATTCTACGACATAAAACACATCAGTTACATCACACTCTTGATTTTCTAAATCGGTTTTGCTTCTTTAAAAATGACGGTTGCTATCAAGTTGCTAATCAGGACTACAGGCGGTGTCGGAGACGTCATTAAGCTGAACTGGTCTGGAGCGCAGCTCGCTTGTGTTGGGCATTTGGATTTGTCTGTGATTAAAGTTTGTGATTAAATTAAACACAAAGACAACTTGAATTTACATCTGTGATTTTCAACCAACAGTTTAGAACATTACATTTTTAGATAAAATTGCTTAAAGTGTGACAATTTGTCGTCAATACAGATTAAGATTTGTTATTTACTGGATTAATATTGTAAACATATTTTTAATTTGATAGTTGTGACAAAGATACATTAAAATTATATGACTGATGCTCCTTTTTTCTATCTTAAAACATGCAGTCTAATGTACTAATAATGTGAACAACAACAGAATACCTTCATAATCTATTAATGAGCAATAATAATAAAAGCAGATTCATTAAATACTGTGTCTGTCAGACCCTGGCATGCACACACACACACACACACACACACACACACACATGCATAAACACACAGTTAGCTGCCTGTGACTATAAAGATATACAATATCATTACAGTTTCTAATCACCTACCAATATATACTATTTAGTATGAGAACCAAACAGATATAGGCCTGTATTAGATATAATTCTATCTTTCACAAACAATCGACTAACGGTCGGCTAACGTTTTCTTTTTCAGCACACACACACACACACACACACACACACACACACACACACACACACACACACACACACACACCACACCACACACAAACCACATACACACCACACAAACACACACACACGGCAAGAGCCAGCCATCACACCCACATTTCTGCCAGAGACACAAACACAAATACACCCAGGCAAGAACACAAGGGAGATATGTCGGACAGTGATGCATATACTAATAGTTTATTAAATATAACATAATATAATATTTTACAATAATTAAAATAATATAATATAATATATTGCAATAATTAAAATAATATATAATAATATAATATATTACAATAATTAATCTAATTTAATATAATCTAATATAATATAATATATTACAATAATTAATCTAATCTAATATATTACAATAATTAATATAATATATTACAATAATTAAAATATTATATCATAATATAATATATCAATATAATATAATATAATATAATATAATATTGGTTTTAACAGTTGTGATATTTTATTTATTTTAATTAAAATCTAATTAATGACATTATAATATTTAATACAATTATTTTTTATATTTTAATTAACCAAAAATTATAATTTACTTTGATTATAATCTAATTACCGGAATTATAATTTAATTTGATTGATAAGAATCTAATTACTTTAATTATTAACTTAATTAAACTGATAAGAATCTAATTACCGCAACTATTGATTTTACATTTAAAGGGGGCGGGGCTTAAACAGAAAGTCCTGCTTAAAAGGGGCAGGGCGGTCATCAATCAATTTTTTTGACACATGCTGCCCCATATTACTCTCTGGTTATAGTGAAGCAGAGAAGATTGAATACAGGGATTAATTAAAAGGAATCAACAATAATAACATGTGATACGGAATGCTAGTGGGAAGAAGAAGGGAAAATTAGATTATACTCAACCCTCAAGCATTCCTATGCAAATTTGTGTCCTTGTTCTTTTTGATAAATTTGCCTGTGTTAATGCTAACTCACTGCATATAATTTGCCTCAGGTGTGTATTAACACAAATAGGGTCAAAGAAGGTTACTGAGCTTTGATTATAATATTTTTTCTATTCAAATACATATATCTCACTCTTTTACAAGAGTTTTTTTTTTTTACAGACATAAAAAGGAACTTGATTTTGATGTAGTAATTCATAAGTTTAGCTTTCACGTCAAAGAAAATGCAGATTGGATTAGTCTGGTAGATTTTAGACAAAGTCTTGAGTTAACACAGGTGTTCCCATAGCCAACCCTATGGATATTTGGTGCTAAAGCCGTTTCATAGCTTGCAACGCAGCTCATAACTGAGCTGTATAAAAAAAATAAAACTCTGACATGTACAGTTCTATCCTTCAAGGACCTGATATGTATTGTTTTTGTTTTTTAACCTGACATTGTACTAAAGCATTTAAATGTTTGTTTGTTTTTGTCCAGAGTAACTTGACATATAATTGTGTAGAAAACTAAAGTTGACAGATTGAATGTTAATGTTAAAAAATTGTGGATTTTAGAAAAAGCAAATGAAGCACTGACAAAAACCTTTAGTTAGCGTAACATTACGCATAGTATTATATTAATCTGTCTGCATTCATGCTAATATTGCGCTGGTTTATTGTGTATTTGCAGGTCAATTATAGTTCAAAATAATTGTGAATTAATAAAAAAAAAAATTATGCAAAAAAACAAAAACCCATGGTGTGTTGTAGTCAAAATTTGTAAAAACAAAATGATAGACAATATTGTTTGGGGAACACTAAAATATATTCAATGCAAATAGGATCGTTGAGGCAGTGTTTCATTGCATCATCACACAGACTTTGTCCTTAGTGTTTCTGTAAACTATTGCAGTCCATGGACTATGTACTGGAGTTTGTGGTGGAAAACGTAATAATTAACAAGCTTCAGTGCATTTAAAGAAAATCTGCAAAGATTCACACCGACAGTATTAGACCCACTTTAGTTTTGTTAAAGAATTTTAAATGAAGTCAATTAGCCACACTAACCAATATAACTCAAATAGTACATGAACAGCACCTTACCTCTTCTCCTTCCTCAATGTGATAATCTCTCCTCACATTTGGACCACCAACATACATAATATTTAACTGATAAAAAAACCTAAGACAAATGTGATAATATATAAATAAATATTAAATACAAAAAAAATTATATATATATATATGATTATCGATTACTTACATTAATTTGTTGCATACAGGCGGTAGGAATAAAGTCTCATTCTCAGCAATCCACTTGTCAATATTGACATGCAGAGACTGGTTGGTCATTTTTCTCACAATCTTGTGAATACAGCTTCGCTTGGAATAATCTGTCTGAGTAAGCAACAAATTTCTGAGCAATGGTGTATTTCTTCAGGCAGTTTTGACAAAACACCTTTGAGTTACTGAATAATGGGGCGGTGCTATTACATAGAGTTTGTGACAATGAGGTTGAACTCCATGTTTACGCAGCTGAACAGTAATGCTAGTAGCCAAACAATGCGGATAGCAAAGCATAATAATTCACAAAAAATTGCATACTATTATTATTTTTAAAATATTACTTTAGATGAACAACAAATTCCACTGTGTGTCACATTTTAGTTTTATGAGGACAGACATTATTCAAAAAATTTCTCAAGTAACATATTCTCCACAGCGTGCTTCGAGCGGTTGTGACGGTTCATTCCCCGGGATACCCACGTTTTCACTCGATTACACCGAAGATCAGATGCCCACCACGACATCGGAGGTCGAGCTGTTATGTTCTTCTACAGCCTAAAGTGACATTTAAAGGCTTCATTCGGTTAACTAGGCAGGTTAGGGTAATTAGGCAAGTTATTGTATAATGATGGACTGTTTTGTAGACTATCGAAAAAAAAATTGTTTGGCTAATAATTTTGACCTTAAAATGTTTTTAAAATAATTAAAAACTGCTTTTATTCTAGCTGAAATAAAACAAATAAGACTTTCTCCAGAAGAAAAAATATTATCAGACATACTGTGAAAATGTCCTTGCTCTGTTAAACATCATTTGGGAAATATTTAAAAAAGAAAATACATTTCAAAGGGGGTTTAATCATTCTGATTGCAACTGTATATGAATATTAAAATCACATCAATTTAAACTTTGTCTGTGGCCAAAAAAATTTTGGATAAGAAATCAAATTCAAGTCGGTGTATTGTCCTGGAGGCCTATATACAGTTGCCAATATTTATTTAGATTTATTTTGTATATTGTACACTGAAATATACAACACCATTACTTCAAAATGAATTGTATTTGAAGCCAAATTGTAATGTTATTTTAAACATTTCACAAATATCATCATCAATATATTGATAGTAATATTTTATCAGGGTTTTAGTTAAATTTAAGACTAAGGCATTTTTAAGAGCATAATAAATGAAATTTTAGACTCATTAAGGGCTAAGATTAAGGAATTTTTCAAATGGCCCAGATGGAAAATATTTATTTTTTTGCCTTTTTAAACAAAATATTATAATTTAATACATTTTATAATACATTAATATATTTTTTATATATTTTTTTCTTAGCAAAACAATTTAAATATTGTGTAAAAATAAGCAAACTCTACTTGTATCCATACAGTTTTTTCCAATTTAAACTTGAAACAATGAACAAAAATGAACAAATGTTTTTTATAATTTTAAAAACTGTAATAAACTAAATCTATGCACAACAATCTGTCCAGGTTGATGTCCTCAGCAGTAAATACATAGAGAACTTTTAAACAAATGTTATTGTAAGTAAAATAATTGAACCATTATGATAAATATAGTTAAAAATTACTGTTTAAAATAAAAGTTTAAAGTTTTACGATCCATTGGTAGATGAGGAGATTCCCCCCATTGTGTAAAGCGCTTTGAGTACCCAGAAAAGCGCTATATAAATGTAAGGAATTATTATTATTATGAACCTCTTGGCTGGCCTGGGAACACCTCAGGATCCCCCCGGAGAAAGTGCCTGGGGAGAGGGAAGTCTGGAGTCCTCTCCTAAAACTGCGGACCCGGCCACGGATAAGCAGATGAAAATGACATGACATGAAATTGAAATCAATTTCCTTCCTAGTAATGAAATAGTGGCTCCATGGGTTCTGCTGTAACTTCAGTGTCAGCGAAAGGCTCTTCAAGCAAACTCACAAACAGTGAATTGTGTGCAGTTGTCTGCCTTCCAGCTACTACAACATATCTCATATGAAATAAACTATGTCGGTACATAATAAACGGCTACGATCTATTAACTGATAGCGATCTGTGTCTACATGTCGGTGCATTGAAGAAAAATATATATTTTGACACTCTTAACTGCTAGTCTCTTATGGAGGATCTTTCTCAGCCTCACGCATGCTGCATGTGAGTTGGCCACACCCACATATTACACCCACATATTTACATGGAAATAAAATTAACAGAATAGAACTATCTTTTTTTTCTTCAGTTTTGCTAATTGGTGAAGTTTCTTCCTCGCCACTGGTTTGCTCAGTTTGGAACTTGTAGAGATGCGGATTGGTGGATTTTGTACTTGAGTGTTTGAGCTTTCAGTGGTGACATTTATATTACACTGAACTGATTCTAGATTTTTTTTAGTACCAGTACTTTTAAGTGACAGCTGTAGCTCTGAGTGTTCAACAATAGGGGGCAGTGTGCTGCCTCTATGGCACACTGAGTGTGCAGCTCATCCCACAAAACAATGCAGTGACCCAACAATGCAGCTTGTGGACAGAGTTGATTCTTGAAGTGAAATATGGAATAATTTTGTGCATGTTGCTGACAGTTAGCCAAAAGTAAAAACCGCTACTGATTGTGCTGTCCTAGAAATCTGATTTACAGCAAAGCAAAGCACATATTTAAATTATACACTCCAAAAAACTTTTTTTTTGATCGTTCAAAGTGCTTATTTAAATTGAGCTGAAAATACAATTCTTGACATTTCATTGGGACATAATTTTTTTATGTTCAATCCACACAAATTTGTTAAAAGTGTTAAGTTGACTTAATTTGTGTTGGAACAACATGAATGAATTGTATGGAACCCTGCATTTTTCACAGTGTATTAAATATGTTAAAAGCTGGCTTCATGGTGGCTCAGTGGGTAGCACGATCGCCTTACAGCAAGAAGGTTGCTGGTTCGAGCCTCGGCTGGGTCAGTTGGCATTTCTGTACAGGTACAGGTAAATTGAATAAGCTAAAAGGACTAAGCCGAAAAAAAAGAAATTAACGTTAAAAGTTAATGCTTTGATTTAAAAAATCTATTTAAAAAAAGTCATAATTGTACAAATATGCAATATATATTTTAAATATTGCTAAAAATGTATATGGGTGAATGACAAACCAGATTTTTTTTTACTTCAAAAATATTAAGCTGTGTAGTGCTAACGCTTAAATTTCACAAACTATATGGTCTTTTAGATTTTACATTGAAAATGGGATTTATTTACCAATGTGTTGCATATGAGCCTACAGTTGTCATATGGTGTATGTTTAACATGCAAATGTTATTTTATATAAAATGAAAATGGATACTCTTATGGTGAAGTAACTTCACCATACATCTTTACAATAAGATACCACTTCTGTTTTTGAGATTTTATGTAAATCATGTCAGGTAAAAATACATGTCACATCATTCACCCATAAATATGTCATTATATATGAATATGACAGGATCACTGTGTTATGAACATAGACTGTAAAAGATATGGACATAGTATTTGTGACGTCACCCATAGGTTTCTGAAGAACCCCAAAAAAGCTACCAATAGGCGTGGCCAACCGTCGCCATTTTGTTTGCGCGTCATCGCACCAACTGGGGGATACCAAACAAGGGCAAAAAGGCAGAGCGTGAGCAGAGCTACAGACACCTGCTAGCATTTTGCTTAGTACTTCATTACCAGCGACTCATTTGTGTTCTGACCACATGTGCTTGGTTGTGTACTATATAAATAAAGTGTTTAGACTTTTAAAACACTGTTGTAATACATTGAGCCACTAAAAAGAGTTCTTTATGACATTTTTCTACAGGAGGAAAACACAAATTACTTCCAAATACTTCAAATATAGTCTGTGTAAGTGCAAGGCTACTTATGAAATCCAGGCATAACACTGTATGACAACGCTTCAGATGACGGTTCTAGAGCCTACAGCTAATCAATCTGTCCGATTTTAGAGTGCATTACAGGTCTAAAGAAAAATATAAATGATCTTAAATAAAACAAATACATGTATAGATATGGTATGTAAAGTGTATAATTTCACCCACCTGGAAAAAGGAGGCCATGTGAATGATTTGTGAGCACAATTAAGTGCACACAGGATGCCATATCATCTGATAATTGTAAGAAATAATTCCAAAAAGCAACTGACTGTGTAACGCCACATAAAACAACACAAAAATACGATGCATGTGCCGAGTTCAGCGGCTAATCAGCTGAGGTGAAGTGACAGCGACCAGTGAGACCTAGCTGTCACTCAAGTGGCCACACCCTTAATTATGCAGACTTAATATAACGGATATAACCTATAATATAACCTAATATAAAGGAAACGGATGAGTTATAAAATAATTTACCCCTCTAACAGCTGTCATGGAGGCTAATATTAGCTATATGAACCAAAATCGTTCTTTGTACCAGGCTGTAAACACATTTTTTTTCTGCTGTAAAGTTGGTCATTTTAACAGTGTGCTCAATAGAAATTTGCTCTATCATGGAGCCAGGACTAGCTGAATTTCCATAAGTTGCAGTTTCAGTTACTTCCGTATTAGCTTCACGAGGGAGAGCGGGAGGTTGCCGCTTGTTCATGAACAGATGAGGACCAAGCAACATCTACAGGTTCTTTAAAAACCAGAGCAAAAAAGTGCTGTGCACTTCTATCTATATTGTTTTTGTTTTTAAACAAATCTGCAACATTTTTTTTATGTTAAAACAGCTCGACTAGAGTGCTGACAATATTAGTTTTTATTTCCATATTTGTTTTACTTTTTTAAAAGGTTTCACTGGTTGAATAGTTTCAACTGACAGCAAACACTGAGTGATTATTAATTAATAATATCTCGAAGGAAAAAAGGAAACATGCTGTAGCAATGATTTAGTGTGTATGTTTTGTGACCATTTGGCAGTGGAGACAAGCCTGATAAAGTTGACCCCAAACCATACTGTCAACTTCATACTTAAATTCATAATTCAATTCAACTATTCATACTTTGAATATTCGATCGGAATTAGCATGCTAGTATGACTTCAAAACAACATTAACATTATCTAATTGACTGTGAATAATGTTGTACTTTGATAGTCAATATGGTTTCCCTATTTAGAATTCGCAAAGAATACTTGTCTGAAATTGTTATTAAGGAGAATATCTGAATATCTGAATATAAAACCAACTTTACCTCTATAACCAGCCAGTACAACTCAGTGGAAACGAGAAATTTACTTCAACATTAAGCACTAGTGTTGTGTGATACAGTGAAAGTGATAGCTTCTGAATTTTTCAGCTTGTCTTGATTGAGGTAACATTTCTCATTGTATTGTAAATTGCACAGTATATAAGAATTTTAAAATATTGAAACTTACCTAAAACTTATCAGAATGAATGTGAAGTGGTAGCACTCGGAAAAGTAACAAAATATCTGAGAGGCAAAAAACAAATGTTTGTTACACAACAATGAGAACACAAACATGACAAAATCTGAAGGAAAACCAATAGCAACTGGAACAGAACTGAAGCTGGGTATTTTAAAGGAAAGTGCGCGATTAATTGGCTTTAGATTGGCTTCAGACCTCAAAGCTCAAAGTATTAAAACCGAACATATGACAGTTCCTCGATTTATTGCAAACAATAGTGTAGTCTACAATTTTTAATACTTTTAACAATTTAATTACTTAGTTTATCTTAGGACAGTTGGCTAATCTACAGTTATGGTTGTCGAATGATTTTGTTGAGAACAACAATACAAAAGATTATTAACTTTAAACCTGGTTATGCGACGGACATCGTTTATGTTCACATGAGGGAACTCCTTAAACGCACGCACAGAAGACCTGAACTAACCTTTAAATTACGGAAGTAACACAACACTCACGTGACGTCAAACTCTTTTGTGTACTTGAATTCATGGTCATAATGTTTTTATAAAGAGCACGTTTTACATTTCTAACTATGCTTCGGGTAACGTAAGATTAAAACAGGTGCAATTGTTAGTAAATATTGTTATATAGTCATATGTATAGTATATAGTATAAACATTAAATTACGGGCAAATTTTCGGACGCTCCAGTGGCGCAATCGGTTAGCGCGCGGTACTTATATTACAGTACGTTGCAGAGCCATGCCGAGGTTGTGAGTTCGAGCCTCACCTGGAGCAGAGTTTTTACTTTTGCGAATTACAACTTGTAACTGCAACTACCATCATTACACTTGTAATCATATACTTTATGAATACATGATAATGAAAAATTATCTGTGTGTAATGATTAGGTCAGGGGTGGGAACCTTTTATTATTATTATTATTATTTTTTTTTTAGCAAAGAGCCATTGCTGATTTCTTTGGCAAATGCATTTTTTTAAATAGCCATTGGGATATATATATACATACATACATACATATATATACACACCAGCATGAGAATTTTGTTGATTAAGAAAACATATATCTATATATCTATAGATGATGTTATACACATTAAGATCCTGAGATGTGGAATTTTTTGGGTAATGACAATCATAAACATCTTACTATAATGCATCCACATACACAGTGAAAAAAACAAATGATCAGTTGTTTCAATATCATCACAAAACATACATCTATTAGACTCAAAGCCAAAGTCTTAAATATTCACTAGATGGCTGTATCCCACTCAACATTTTCAAATGAAGTTTTAAAAGAATCTAGTGTTAATCTAGTGGAAATATTTAACTTCAAGTATGTGAATAGTATCTTTAGAGAATTTAGGTGAAATTGAGTTTTCTATAAACCATTAGAGGATATGCAATGTCACCTTCTCCTCCTTCTGATGTTTGCTGGCAAACGAACTAAAAATGTGCACTACTGCCACCTACCAGACTTGGTAAAGCACTAATAAGCATTTTAGGAAACAATAAAGGAAAGGCATTGAAGACAAAGTGAGAGGGGGTGATTTTTAATACTAAGCCACTATCCTTGATAATTTTTTAACTACTTTGAATATCCTAAATTGTGCTATATTTTCACAAAAGAAAAATATATATATTGTTTTTTTGATAAGCTCTAGTCCTTCTTTATCAGACCCCCTGCAACATATTAATACATGTGCTATTGTTTCTGTTTGACCACAGTGAATGCATTTAACTGCTTTATGTTTCCCAATTTCAAACAATGATTGGTTAAACCCATAGGGCCAGACAGAATCTGCAAACATTTTTTTGCTATTTCTGTGGAGAAGTTTGTAAAAAATCTGCGGATTTATGCGGAATGATTTTAGGAGTATCATAGCTAATAACTTAATATATAATTTAATAAATAAAAAAGAATACATTTTAACTTATTTAATGTTTACAATGCAAATTCAATTAGATCCACTTATTTGGTAAACAAAGCAAGTCTCTCATATAATGCATCTACTAAATGACAAATAATATGACTTTACAAACTGTATTGTAAAGAAACCATATGACCATTTTAATATTACTATTATTATAACAATACAATTTGTGAAATCAATTTAAAAACTGAATAAATATAAATTTACACACATTTATACAAGTAAATACATAGACTCAATGATGGGCTAAATTGAAATGTGTTTTAAAATAAATGCCAAATACCTCAGTTTTACATGTATCAAAATAAACTACAAAATAGAGCAGCCACGACAAGTATCAAACTAAAATACTCTATTTTGAAAATACTACAAGATACTTTTACAGGGGACCATAAAATTTCTTCGCAAACCTTCCATCAATAGATATGTTCGATCAATCCCTTCACCATTAAACTGATTTAGTGAAGTAAACGATGAAGGTGTTTACATGAGTTGCTTTTTGAATGTTATAGCACATAATTCGATTAACATCATTGTGTTACCGCTCTATCCACTTTCCTCCAGAGTTTCATGTAAGTTTGGGTGTTTCATGTTTAATTTGTCGACTTTAACTGCAGTTTGGCTCTTTCACTTTCTGTTTGCCTGCATATCAAGGAGAAACAAACACATTTTTGCATTAAAACCTAAAAATACCACAATATGTGAAAGTATTTCACAGCTAAGGAAAGTAACATTTCCTTTTCACAAGCTTCACAGAAGTGCAGAAGCTATCCAAGTCAAATTAATGCAATACATTTTATTTTAGTACAAACATAAAAACAATGTAGTCATGCCTGCATGCAGTTTTGCTCTTAAAATATGAAAATCAGTGTAAGGTTAAAATAAACTCATAATTCACTAATACTTTAACCTGTATCTTACACAGTCACTTGAGAAGTTGTAAGAAGTTTCTGCGCCAGTGATGATCTCTCTTTCAGCAATATTATTTTGGTGTATTTGAGGGTGGCTGAAAACTGTGGCAGTGCAGGGAGGGTTTCCACTGAACGCAGAGCCACCAGGGTATTATGGTTTGCAATAGCTGATAGTCTGTCCAGTTCTGTGGTGCTTATTCCAGGTGATGTCACTCTTAAGAGGGTAGAGAGGTGTCTGTGCAACATCTGTGCCCATAACAAGGGCTCTGCCCACAGGTTAAGATCGCCCTTCTCAAAGAGGAACTCTTCATCCTGGATAAAGAAAAAAAATAGATTTAGTATATACTGTATATATACACAGTTGAAGTCAGAATCATTCGCCCCCAATTTTAATTTTTTTTCTTATTTAAATATTTCCCAAATGATGTTTAATAGAGCAAGGAAATTTTCACAGTATGTCTGATAATATTTTTTCTTCTGGAGAAAGTCTTATTTCAGCTAGAATAAAAGCAGTTTTTTTATTTTTTAATAAACATTTTAAGGTCAAAATTATTAGAAATAAGACTTTCTATTAAAACTATTATGTTTAGAAATGTGTTGAAAAAAAAATCTCTCCGTTAAACAGAAATTGGGGAAAAAAACAAACAGGAGGGCTAATAAATCAGGGGGTTGAACAATTCTGATTGCAACTGTATGTGCTGTGCTAGATCACTCAGATCAGATCAACCGTTGAAGATACAGTAGTATCCCCCAAAACCGTGACTTCTGTTTTCTTTTCACTGACGCTTAAAAAATTAAGAGCCATCCAGGACTTTATGTCATCTAGACACTGGAGCAGTGGTCTGACCACAAAACAACAACAAATTGTGGCTAGTGAAAATTGTGAGTGGCTAGTAACGTTGAAAAATGAGTGGCTGGTGATCAAAAAAAGTTATCGTCAAGCCCTGTTTATTAATGCGATTGGTAAAAGATTATGAATGACAAAGTTTAAATCTATCTCCACCTCAGACACCAGCTTGGTTTATGAATAAGCTCAACAGAGGCGAGAAGCTGGGGCCTAAGCTAAGAAATCCTTTAGTTATAAGGTTTAGGGAACCTTTAGTAAAAGTTGGCTTGCATGAAACCGCCAGGCTATCTTTGTCACGGTCACAGAAACACTAGAGGGTACACACTACCCACCAGATTACACATCCCATAATCCTTAGCACCACACACTTGATGTTCATGAACTTTGATTGCACAAACACACACAGCTGCAGATCAATTACATTGATTACAGACACTATATAAGCACCACTTTCACATAATCTTTGCTCAGTCTTGCATGACTGTTAGTGTGCATCACACCCAGGGTTTCTCTCTGTTCTTGTTGTTTTATTTACTGTGTTTTGGATTTTTAAGTGATTTCTGCCTGCCCCGACCATTGCCTGTCTTTGGATTTCTCTTTTGAAATAGCCCTATTTGTACTGTTTGCTCCTGTTGACCCTGCTTGTCTGACCATCCCTTTGTTTTCATAAAGCTGCATTTAGAACGTTCACCCTGTTGTCCACACAAATTATCACAGACTTTAAGTATTCCAGCTTAATTATCTAACTGTTCTCTTAAGTGTTGCTACAAAGTCATTAGCAACCACTTAACCTAATTAAATTGAAGAGACCTATTTTAATTTTATGTAAATGTTCTTTAATTTTAATTTAAAAGGGTCACGAAACCCCCCTGTCTCAGCAGGGTGTTTTCACACCTCTAGTTTGGAAAAAGTCAGGAAAGTGGGCGTGTTCAGCTCTGAGAGTGTGGGAGTGTCAGGGGAGGGAAAAAGGGAAGGCTTTGCAAAGAAGGGAGTTTACATTTGGGCACTCGCTGAGTTTTACAGGCAAAACAAACACACAGGCGCAGGGGAGAAAGACATTGACTGTGCTTACATGGACATCAATAATCTAATTATTTGCCAAATTATGAATTTGTCAACCTTAACTGCCGTTTGGCACTTTCACTGTTTATTCAGGAACATTTCCTGCATGTTCACCGTGACAAACGAGAGGAACTGATGCAAAGTGAAGTTTTAATGTTTGATACCGCACGGCGAAGGAGAGAAAGAAACCCTCCGCATTCTTGGTAACTTAGATGCACTCGGTAGGTAGCGTCAGAAAGCTGTGTGTATAGACTATCCTAACACAAAATGCGGCGAAAAATTCTACACGACAGTAAAAGTTTGATTAAGGTGTTTACATGCTTACACTCGGAGAGCAGCATTTACATCGGATCTTTCAGTCTATAATACTGTACTATAATATTGCAGTGATATTAACATACTGTAAACTTAGTAACTAAATAATTTTGACTGAGGTATGTCTTTAAACACTTAAAGAGCACTGCTGACAATACGAACTAACTTTGCCATCTGAATAAACAAACAAAGGGCACTGATCTCTCACACACACTTGTCAAATCTGTAGAGACAGGACAATCAAACTGGAGCAGTGTCTTTTTTAAAGAGAGACGAGTGGTAAATCCGGATTTCATCATTTTCAGATGTGAAAAGCTCTCGGGTAAAAATGTTCCTTACAAATGCATTTCTGTCGCGTGCACTGTAGTCCACACGTGAGTCCAACTGCGCTCTTATAGTGAGTAAATGAAAACACAACCTTCGTTGCAGCATAATAACAAACACAGCACAATAAAATGCAACACTGACGACCCGTGTTTTCAAATTCTCGCTCTTTCACTTGTTTTGGCAACACATCGTGGCGTCTCTCTGCTGTCTGAACACTGGTAAAACAGTCTTCGAAGCTATCATGCATATTAATGAAGTTGCACACAATAGAGCGCGCTGATTGGTTTTAACCAAATCTTTCTCATGAATTAATGCCGCACCCTCAGATACGTCACAATGTTCTTGAAGGTACAGACATCCACTCTCCACTCTGGATTACACGCAAGTATCTAATGACCGTGAAGCAGCTTCAAAAATTCATTTCAAACCGGAAGAACAAATTTGCTCAAAATAACGCAAAAACAACCAATTTTCACTTTTTAGTGCAATTTATGTGTCCTAATAGTGTTTATAACAGCGTGGGCAACATATATGACTGTCAACAGCTCAAAAAATGTGTTTTGGTGTTTCATGACCCTTTAACGTCCTTCCTAATGAATTAATTAGTAAGTTGCTCCAAAACAAACTCAATACTGCTTGCTCAAATTGATTAATGGGTTTTAGAAATGGAGTTTTTTTTTCTTTTTGTACATTCAACAAAAATAGTCGTTTATTCTATCCTCAGTTTGATTACCGCTTTTGCTTTTACTGTGATGATATTTGTAGCAAAACATTAATACAACTGTGGTTTCAGTAGATTAGATTAGATTCAACTTAATTGTCATTACACATGTACAAGTACAAGGAAACAAAATGCAGTTTAGGTCTAACCAGGAGTGCAATAGCAGCAAGTGCAGGATACAGGTATAAGTTATAAAGTGCAGTTATAGAAAAACTATGGTGATATTTACAAATGGATGTACTATCAACATTATATACAGGTTGTATTAGCTATAAACAGAGATTTACAATAGATGGATAAATGTACAGGTTGCTATTAATAATTAGAAGTATGCAGATAGATAAACAATTACAAATGTATACGTGCAGTAGGTGTGTACATAATTAGAAATGTACATGTGTATGTACAGTTCAAATAAATTAATCAGTGCAATGAATATGTGCAATTTTTAAATGTGCAAATGTTAAATAGTGCAGTGATTATGAGAAGTTTGAGTTATGAGGAGAGAGGGGGGTGTATTAGGGGGAAAGAAGCTGCTCCTTAGTCTACTGGTTTTTGTCCGGGGGAGCCTGAAGCGCCTGCCGGAAGGAAAACAGTCTGTGAGCAGGGTGAGAGGAATCCTTAAGAATACTGCGTGCTCGGCGCAGACAGTGTTTCTTCTGGATGTCCTCTATGGCTGGCAGTGTGGTCCCTGTGATGCTTTGGGCAGTTTTCATCACCCGCTGCAGTGCCTTATGCTCCGCAACAGAGCAGCTTCCATACCAGACTGACACAATTCGTCAGGATGCTTTCTATTGTGCAGCGGTAGAAGTTCACCAAGACAGCTGATGACAGCTGGTTCTTCTTAAGTTGCCTTAAGAAAAATAGGCGCTGGTGAGCCTTCTTGACCAGGCTGGAGGTGTTGGTGGTCCTGGAAAGGTCCTTTGAGATGTGGGTCCCCAGGAACTTGAAGGATGAGACAGGTTCAACGGCCATCCCATTGATGTGAATGGGATCATGTGAGCCTGTTCGTCCCTTCCTGAAGTCCACAATGAGCTCCTTGGTCTTGTTGGTGTTAAGGAGCAGATTATTGTCGGTGCACCAAGTGGCCAGATGCTGTATCTCCTCCCTGTGGGCAGTCTCATCATTGTTGCGGATTAGACCAATCACTGTGGTGTCATCTGCAAATTTGATGATGGTGTTGGATCTGTTCACAGGCCTACAGTCAATGGTAAAAAAAAGGGAGTAGAGGAAGGGGCTCAGCACACAGCCATGTGGTACACCAGTGTTGAGTGTGATGGTGGTGGAGCAGATATAGCTTATCTAACATTCTGAGGTCTGTTAGTCAGAAAGTCCATAACCTAGTTGCAAAGAGACATGTCGATATCCAGGTCTCTAAGCTTGATCATTAACTTAGAGGGTATGACAGTGTTGAATGCTGAGCTGAAGTCAACAAACAGCATTCGTGTATAAGTGTTTTTATTGTCCAGGTGTGTGAGTACAGAGTGCAGCGCTATGGAGACTGCATCTTCTGTGCTCCTGTTGCCACTGTAGGCAAACTGATGTGGGTCCAAAAAACGTGAGGAGCTGCATGATTTTATAGTTGGCAAAGTTAAACAGTAACTAACTTAATGCCCTGTACATTAACACATACATACACTATATATATACATACATACAACAGTTCTGTCTGATTGTTGAATCTAAATGGCTGATAGCCATACAATATTCTGCAATATCAGAAATTGTACAGCCTCCTCACCCTTCTGTATTACTGTGCCCACATAGAGTGACAGCAGATCAATAATTCAATTCAACTTTATTTGTATAGCGCTTATACCATGTAGATTGTGTCAAAGCAGCTTCACATTCAAGATTATAGTAAATTGAAACAGTGTCAGTTCGATTTTCAGAGTTTCAGATCAGTTCAGTTCAGTTTAGCTCAGGTCAGTGTGGGTTAATAATCACTACTGAGAGTCCAAACACTGAAGAGCAATTCCATTGATGCGCAGCACTACAGATCCCGAACCATGCAAGCCAGTGGCGACAGTGGCGAGAAAAAAACTACACCAATTGGCAAAGTGAAGAATTTAAAAAGCCTCGAGAGACACCAGGCTCAGTTGGGCACGACCATTTCTTCTATAGCCAAACATCTTGTGCAGAGCTGCAGTCTAGGCGCCGGAAGCTGGAGAATGCTGGACCTCAGCGAAGACTCGTCTGTCCTTGGAGCGTCACAGGAATCAGTCTCATGCTCTCCACTCCTACATGACCACCACAGCAGCTGCTCAGGATGCGGCCAGGTCCAGGATTGTAAAAACCTCGGGATCATCCCGTCTTGTAGTGAATAAACTCACTACAATTTGACAAATATTGCAGCTGTTGGACAACATAATGTACTTTTGCAGCTTTTTTAAGTGAGAATGTAGTTGTTTAGATTGCAACTGTGCACTTCATTTATAATGATAGTGCTTATTTTTAAATATTTATAATTTCTGAGATACAGTGCGTCAGCATCCATTAGCCTGTCATTGAGCAGAGACAGTTGACATTGTTCATCCACAAGATGTTGACAGAGACCGCATTACAGGGAGTGCAGAATTATTAGGCAAGTTGTATTTTTGAGGATTCATTTTATTGTTGAACAACAACCATGTTCTCAATGAACCCAAAAAACATTAATATCAAAGCTGAATATTTTTGGAAGTAGTTTTTAGTTTGTTTTTAGTTTTAGCTATTTTAGGATATCTGTGTGTGCAGGTGACTATTACTGTGCAAAATTATTAGGCAACTTAACAAAAAACAAATATATACCAATTTCAATTATTTATTTTCACCAGTGAAACCAATATAACATCTCAACATTCACAAATATACATTTCTGGCATTCAAAAACAAAACAAAAAACAAATCAGTGACCAATATAGCCACCTTTCTTTGCAAGGACACCCAAAAGCCTGCCATTCATGGATTCTGTCAGTGCTTTGATCTGTTCATCAACAACATTGCGTGCAGCAGCAACCACAGCTTCCCAGACACTGTTCAGAGAGGTGTACTGTTTTTCCTCCTTGTAAATCTCACATTTGATGATGGACAACAGGTTCTCTATGGGATTCAGATCAGGTGAACAAGGAGACCATGTCATTAGTTTTTCTTCTTTTAGACCCTTTCTTGCCAGCCACACTGTGGAGTACTTGGACGCGTGTGATGGAGCATTGTCCTGCATGAAAATCATGTTTTTCTTGAAGGATGCAGACTTCTTCCTGTACCACTGCTTGAAGAAGGTGTCTTCCAGAAACTGGCAGAAGGACTGGGAGTTGAGCTTGACTCCATCCTCATCCCAAAAAGGCCCCACAAGCTTATCTTTGATGATACCAGCCCAAACCAGTACTCCACCTTGCTGGCGTCTGAGTCGGACTGGAGCTCTCTGCCCTTTACCGATCCAGCCACGGGCCCATCCATCTGGCCCATCAAGACTCACTTTCATTTCATCAGTCCATAAAACCTTAGAAAATCAGTCTTGAGATATTTCTTGGCCCAGTCTTGACGTTTCAGCTTGTGTGTCTTGTTCAGTGGTGGTCGTTTTTCAGCCTTTCTTACTTTGGCCATGTCTCTGAGTATTGCACACCTTGTGCTTTTGGGCACTCCAGTGATGTTGCAGCTCTGAAATATGGCAAAACTGGTGGCAAGTGGCATCTTGGCAGCTGCACACTTGACTTTTCTCAGTTCAAGGGCATTTATTTTGCACCTTGGTTTTTCCACACGCTTCTTACCACCCTGTTGACTATTTAAAATGAAACGCTTGATTGTTCTATGATCACGCTTCCGAAGCTTGGCAATTTTAAGAGTGCTGCATCCCTCTGCAAGATATCTCACTATTTTTGACTTTTCGGAGCCTGTCAATTCCTTCTTTTGACCCATTTTGCCAAAGAAAAAGGAAACTGCCTAATAATTATACACACCTGATATAGGGTGTTGATGTCATTAGACCACACCCCTTCTCATTACAGAGATGCACATCACCTAGTATGCTTAATTGGTAGTAGGCTTTCGAGCCTATACAGCTTGGAGTAAGACAACATGCATAAAGAGGATGATGTGGTCAAAATACTCATTTGCCTAATAATTCTGCACTCCCTGTATAAGCCCTTAGAGAAGAAAAGATCAACATATTATCAAATTACAACTGATCAAAACAATTGGTGAGTGACATATTAAGTCTATCTCTCTTTTTTTGTTGCACTGCTGTATTTATACCATAGTAATTGTAGTGTATTGAGTTCATAACCCTGAGTTACTTTTTGGTTGGCCATCTGTTTGTTTCTAATGAGTCTCGGTTGTTGCTAGAACAGATACGTTTGCGACCGGAAGTTAAAGAGAATTATTTATGTTATTTATTAAATTTCCCATTTATTGTATTTTATTATCGTCTACTCCCACCCCAACCCTAAACCCAACCGTCACAATAACCTAAAAACAGTAGTTGTACCGAGTATTATTTATGTTATCTATTAAATTACCCAATAAATTTTATTTTTTAAACGCCTACCCCCCACCCTAACCCTAAACCCAACCGTCACAGTACTGTAAATATTAATCATTGTTATAGAGTGTCATAAAAAATTTCCGCTATATTAATGTGCATATCGCACTTCCAGCCGGCCGCATATGCAATCTAGACTTTAACATGAGTCTCTTGTTTTCATTACTGCAGACTAGTTCAGTAAAAAGAAAAAAGAAATGCCCACGAGTTTAATGTTTTTTCTTTTAGCAAACACACCAGTAATCTGGTAGTGATTGTGTTGCTTTGGCTTTTTCAGGGTTAATTATTGTGATCTCCCGATTGCAACAGAGAAATACTAGGAAATGTCTCTAGACTGATGGCATTTCATGCCATTCAGCCTTATAATCTTAAAATATGAGCAAAATAACCTGTTTTCTCATCACTTTAGATATTACGCTAGAGAATAGTTTGTGAATTAGGAACAGCTTCTGCTGTTCTGACGTTAGCTGCAGATGTGACATGACAAATTTAAATACAGCCATTCAGAAGAACAGAATATGCACTCACTCACGAAACGGTAAGGTTTAGAATCTATTTAATACATGTTAACCCTCTTTAACATCATTAAATGTAGATGCTGAATCACTCATATGTGTTTAGTTCTAAAGTTTAATTTCAAACGGTTTATTGTATTTTCAAGATCTGAGGTGAATTATCTGCTGCTGCTTTCAGTATATGGCAATAAATGTCATGTAAAATAGCATTCAAACTCACATTATTAGCATTTAGCACTGAATAAAGCACACAAGGTTTACCTGAGGCGATCACTGTCAGGTTTCTGTTGTTCAGCTGTGAGAAATAGAATCCGTTTCTAATATATCAATTCGAGGTGTTGATTTGAACCAAAACTCCTTTTAATATGGAAAATATTCCCTCTATCGCATGTCGTTGCTTTTATTTAGAACACAGTTTAAATCACTCACTCCTGTACTCAATCTGGCAACCTGCGCTTCCGTTTATTTTGATCCAGGAGTGCAATACCTAGTTCAACCACTGGGTGTCAAACTTACATACTGCACCTTTAACTGATGCTCAGCACACATAAATCTATTAAAAATCTCAAAAAGTACTGAAAAGTTTCTTGAACCTACAACCTCTGACTGATGCTGTCGGCCCTAGGAGAGATTTATTCATCTCTCCTACTTATATTGTTCATAATCACAGAGCTTTTATTTACACCGGTTTCTAAAATTTTGAAGGTTTGTCTGAGAGCTTGTTCTATAAATACACTGCACATCAACACTGATATACTGTATTCAACAATTAATTTGATTAAAGTGACATGCATGTATAAAATAGGACATTTATAAATGCTACTTTATTAAACCATAGATTATTGAACAGAAACAGCTGGATGCAATGATGTCAGTAATATGAAGTTTGACGTGTAATATCATCATGCAACATTTAGCAACTTTTAGAGCAGAGGTTAAAAGCTGAAAATAGTTGGCAACACTGTTTCTCCACTGTATAGGTCATTCATAAACAGAGAAGATGCACAAGATGGAGAGAGAGAGATTTAAACTTTGCATTGATAATCTTAGGTCCTGTATTGGAGGCAAATATATATATATATTGCAAAGTAGTATGTTCTTTTACCAGCCCTGATATATTCAACCTTTTTCTTTTGCAAAAACAAATATGTGTTTGAGAGCAAATGAAATTTCTGAAATAAAATATTATTAAATTTTCTTCAAACTGGAGCTCTCATGCTGCACCTGTGAGCTGGTGTTTTCGTCTTCAATGTGCTTTTTAAATTATTTTATTCTATTCAAAACAACAAGGACGTGGCTAAGCTAAGGTCTCAACATGAGTAATATCAAAGTGCTCCTTACCAAACTTGCTGAATCCTCACAACTTAGATCTGACAGTTCATCACCCAGGAGCCATTCTATCAAGTTCACCACACCAGCAGCAACCTGGCCCCACATTTGGAACAGCTGGCACAAAAGACCAACCCCCATCTCCAGAGCAACTGGAGGAGAGACAGCACCCATTACAACACCTAGAATGTGGCAGAACACAGAAGTGAATATTCCCTGATGTACACTCAGAAACAACAAACAAAAGCTGTCATTAGTGCAGAACCCTTTCAAAACCAAAAGCATTGTACTTTTTAGCTACTAGTATGTAAATTTAAGGTACCAGTATGGAACCTTTAGGTATTAATATATAATCTTTATGTACAACCCAAGTCAGAAAAAGTTGGGACAGTATGGAAAACACAAATAAAAAAAAAGACACTGATTTCTAAATTTACTTTGACTTGTGTTTCTTTGCAGACAATACAACAGCACATTATTTAATGTGTTCCTTATGATTTTATTTTATTATTTTTAACAAATCTATTTTTAACAACCAATTTTGATTGTTGCAACAGCTTAAAAAAAGTTACAAAAGTAAAGCATTTACCACTTGTTAATGTTGCCATTCCTTTTCACAATAATTAAAAGATGTTTAGGGACTGAAAACAGCAAATGTTGAGTGTTTAAGGTATAACTTTGTCCCATTCTTCCTGCAAACAAGTCCTAAGGTGGGCAACAGTACTTCAAAATAGGCCACACATTCTCTATTCGAGACAGGGCAGGACTGCAGACAGGCCAGTCAAGTACCTATTTCCTCTTCCTTCACAGCCAAGACTTTGTAATATGTAATGTGTACATGTTTTTTGCATGGTCATGTTGAAATATGTATAGGTGTTCCTGAAAAAGAAGGCAGCATATTGTGCTCCGAAATCTCCAATCAGACTGAAGTTTTCCAAAGAGCACTGTAATACGAGTTCTTAAAGAGCCCCTATTATACATTAAAAAGGGTCATATTTCGGTTTTATGGGTCTCCAACAACATACTGATATGCATGCAAGGTCAAAAAACACTTTCATGGTCTTATAATATGCATTTATTTTTACCTAATTATCCCAGTGACTCCCAAATGAATCGTTCAGCGATTCATTTGTTCCCAAACCCCTCCTTAGTGCGAAGCTAATCTGCGCTGATTGGACCTATGACAGCCTGTTGCCATTGGTCGACAGCATTCAGAGAGACAGTAAAATGCCCAGCACGGTTTATCAAGCCCCCAGGTCGCCAACATTGGTATAGGATCCGATCGCAGCGGACGCCCGAACACGCTTCAAAGTAAACTTACTAACACCACAGTAAACAGTACCCGGTTCTCAACAGTGTTATTTAGACACCTCACCCCCGAAAGCAGTGCAGTTAAACACCACAAACTCATTTTAATCCGTAAACAAAGCAGCACGCGTCGCGTTTTCAACGTGGCATTAGACGCGATATGGGAATATAGAGTTAACCTGATACATTGCAAACGGTTACAAGTAACAACACAATTAAATACATACTTTACAAGCTAGAGAAAACAAGGAGGCAGCTATTTACTTACACTTATGAAATGTGTCATGGGCCAGGTCTGATTTTATTAACGATCTTTCATTTTGGAGCTTTTCTCCATTCTCAGCTGTAGATAATTTTTTATTTGCAACCATTGCTGTGGCACCCCTTGCGTGAAATGTTATGTTCTCAGGGATTACCTGTACTCTGCTTTGCCCAACAAGTGCTGTGCACCAGCCTGAAGTCCAGCGTGTCTTTGTTTGACTTGTACCTAATAATTTGTCCTTATTTTGCACGTGTTGAACTCCCTCTCACAGCATACATACTCTCACATGAATGCACTGGAATGAACTGTTCAATACTAGTATATATAAAATCCCTTGTATTTCACACAGAAAAATGTAATGTTCTTTAAATACAAACAGCTTAGTGCCCTTGAGTGCCCAATGTGTGCTGTCAATCACGTGACAGTATGCTGTTTGCCTGACTTGGGAGCAAGTTCAAGCCAAACAGTGGGAACAGAATAAGATGGTCACATAATTTGGTGTAAGGAAGAAACTAATCCATTAGCTGTGTACTGAAAACTCATTGTAAGCTAAAGATTGCTGAAGCACTTCTTTCCCTCACACTTCCAATAATATCCAGGTAAGCACAGCCTCTTCATGACTAGGGCCAGACGGAATCTGCGGATGTTTTTTGCTATTTCTGCTGAGAAATTTGGTAAAAATCTGTGGATTTCTGCGGAATTATTTTGGAAGTATCATAACTAAAACCTTAATATGTTAAATAAAAATATATATATTTTTAACTTGTATATAATGTTTAAAATGCAAATCCAATTAGATTAACAGTAAATAGTTAACTAAGTAAATAAACAATTAATGATGGGTTAAAAATCTGCGGAAATCTGCAGAAAATCTGCGGAATTCTGCACGCGCAGATTCCGTGTGGGCCTACTCATGACTTTAGGATCTGTCTGTCTTTGCTGCTGTGTTAGTGGGCAGGGCCACAAGTAAAAATTTTGTGGGTCTGTGCACGCAACCATTATGTCTTGTATTGACGTCACGCCGATTGCCGTCAGCGTGATGTCGATACAAAACTTAAGCCCCTCAGAATAGACTATTGATGTATGAGACTTTGTCATGGCTTGACAGGAACTTTATCAGTACATAGATCAGTTTCTTCCTCCATTTCACAAGTGTAAGTAAGTGCGATTAAAATGGTTGCCACTTTGTTTTCTTTAGCTTGCAAATTATGTATTTAATTGTGTTTTGTTACTTGTAAACGCTTGTACTGTATCTGGTTAACTCTTTATATTCTCATATCGCGTCTAATGCCACGTTAAAAATGCATCGCGTGCCGCTTTGTTTACAGATTTAAATGTGTTTGTGAGCTCACGTTCCACTGCCGTTTGTCATTGCTATGGCCACAGTCAGCTGTTCTTACAAACGTGCAGCGGTCAAGGTTTAAAATAGTTCAGCTTTTGCCATTGTGTAATAACATTAATACTGAATGTGTGTCATGGTTAAGAATAGAGCAATATGCTGGTGTTAAACTGCATTGCTTTAATGCACTTTAATGCATTGGGCTCACACACATACCTGCGAACATCTGTTCCTGAAAATTGGGGGGTAAAATTACGGGAGTCTTCTGGGATAAATACAGGGAACAAATCCCGGGAAAAACAGTAGTGTTGGCAGGTATGCTCACACATACACTCTGCAATCTGACTACTTCAATATTGTTGATAAGCCATGCTAGGCATTTCACTTCGTCTTGCTCTGAATGCTGTCAACCAATCACAACAGGCTGTCATTGGTCCAATCAGCGCAGATTAGCTTCGCACTAAGGAGGGGTTTGGGAACACATGAATCGCTGAACAAATCATATGGGAGTCGCTGAGATAATTAGGTAAAAATAAATGCATATTATAAGACAATGAAAGTTTTTTGACCTTGCATGCATATCAGACTGTTGTTGGAGACCATTAAATCCAAAATATGACCCTTTTTAAATGTATAATAGGGCCTTTTTAAAAACATGCATGCATGACAATTCAAAATTTTATTTTAATCCACTGCAGCTTACTGCTTGAAATTTCATGTCAACTACCCCAAACAAGTAACATATTGTGCACTTGCTCTTGTTTTTGTTGCACATGTGAAGTAGGGTATCAGTGTGTAGGACATCAGAGAATGTGGTAACGATGTGGTTTTGACCTGACTGAATTGAGACATATTTGCTGCTCTTCTGCACTGTTGACCCACACACCATTTCAAGGGTGGCTGTTCACTGCCTCTCCTCCTCCTCTTTTCTGTTGCTTAGTCAGGCGAGATTGTAAACAAAACTGACCTGACCTTCCCCGATCCTTCCAAAACACTCTTTAAAATACCTCTCCTTTTCAATAGTACCTGGCTGCAGACTTGCACATGCAAGCTGAAACATCCCTGTCACGTCACTGTGAGGGGTAGGGGTAGGAGCGGGGATAGATGTGCAGTCTCAGCTTGCATGTGCACCCAGTCTGGGCACCAATCTTCATCTGATCTGAATAAGTGAGTGGGTGAGTGAGTGATGTTGTATTTTTCCTGATTAGACTATTTGTTGTTTGATTTATATTATTGTTCTGGGAAAATACTAGTAAAGCACATAACCTATTATTGTCACTCTTCCCTTAGTTTAAAACAAGACCCCCTAATCAAATGTTGAACAATACACTTGCAGTAAAAGGTTTATTTTTGTCTTTCTTTCATTAAAGCATATCTTGATTGCCCTACAAACATAGTTATTGTGTAATTGCTGTTATATAAAAAGTTCCCTTCTTTCTCATCTGTTACGGCTGCTGCCTGTTTGTGCTTGGATGTGTGTGTTATGACGTCACTCACTGTTTATTTCTTAGAGCGGTCCGCTGCAGTGTTGCGCTATCTGCAAATTGGCTATAAATATGGACCGACATTGAGAGAAGAGAGAGGAGACTTCACTGACAGCCATCAAGCTTCATTTGTTTTCTTAAGTTTCTAGTTGTGTTTTCCTTGAGTCTTAGTTTCTTATGCTTTGTTAATTGTTCAGTTGTTAGTCTTATGTTGGTGTTGTATATTGTTGGAGAACGTGAGGTTTGATTCTTTATTCATTCTCGCTTAGTTTGTTTCACATGATTTTGATTGGATTTGTGTTGTTGTAATAAATTTACTAGTTAGACAACTTGATTCATGTGGACTCTTTATGTTGCGATCTCTTGATGGACTAATTTTGCCTTTAAAAGAAAAGGGTTCGTAACAATGACATATGTTCACATTAAGTGAGATATTGTAACCATATATTTAGGAATTGTCTGTAACAGAATGTTCTAACTGGGGTTTAAAAATTAATAAATTCTCAAAAATACTATTAAAATGGAATAAAAAAAGAAAAAATAATGTAATCAACATAAAACAATGATTAATATGAAATACTTTAAATCATGTAAATGTATTCTAGAAGTAAATCCCCCTTCCCCCATACATTATGAGCTTGTAAATGAGGCAAATATAAGCACTTAAACTTAATAAATGCCTTAAATACTTAAATAAACTTAATACATAAACTAAAAATCTTAACTTTGCACTAAACATAGAACATTCCATAGAACACATGCATGTACCTGTACTGTGTAAATGTGCTGGTATGTAAGAGGTGAAGTTAGCGGCCTTGTCCCTAACATCCGCATCTTCATCCTGTAATAATGTAAACAGGCCCTTCCATAGCGCCACAGTGTGTATGATACCTGGAAAATACACACACGCACAGACAGAAAGAGCATAAGCTTTAGAGTCCTACATACTGGAAAATACACACACGCACAGACAGAAAGAGCATAAGCTTTAGAGTCCTACATACTTTCTCTTGCCCAAAGATGTACTCACCAAGAGGCAAGGTTGGCTTCATCAGTAAAGCAGGGATGGCCTTCACCAACACCTCTGCTGACATGAGTTTGACTTCTGTAGGCTGATCCTCACCACAGCCCTGTAAGACGAGTGCCCCCCATCTGTTACAGTGCAGCACTGCAGCCTCACTGTGCTCCTGATTTAAAACACAACCACATTACTAAATGAAGACCGACCATAATGTCCAACTTAGATGTTTAGGAAGAAAAAAAGTACTGTGGCGATACCATCATACACTGACATACGAGTCATATTTTGTATATATACAATATTGTATGGATACCAAAACTGTGGTATTGAAAAGCTACTATATGATAATTCAAAGCTTGAAGTAACTGCAATGAAGTGATTTACCTTGTTATTTTTTAAATCAGTTTCACTGCACCAAGGCAGAATTTGTAACTAAAGGCTTAAAGTTGATTATACTACGTTGAATAGAGTACCATACGTCAATTTATTACATATCAATTTGTAAAATTAATCAGAATTGAGGAAAACCCTGCCCCTGAGCACCCCTGCCCTTTTTCCTCCTCAAGGGAATGTGCCTTTTTAACAGTGGGCCATTTTAAATTATTTAATTTTAACAATTTAATTCTAAATATAAGCTGTGAATAACACTTGAATACCTGCTCTTAGCAGTCTTTGAACTGGCGATTCCTGCATGCGAGGTGAGCGCATTATAAGTCTATTGTAATTGTTCCGAAAATAAGGTGTAATGGAACGACCTCCATTACTGTAGCACACTATGATTGGCAGAGCGGCTGAAGTAAAGTTGTCCATCTACCATCTTTACAGCATGGAGGTGAGTAATTATTAACAAAGGACTAAACTATGTGTGGCTTAAAATGTACAATTAGCAAATTATCTAAAAGACCAAAAGGAAATAGTCTCGCTAAAATCCACATGATGTAATTTTGCTAAAGTTTAACCAAGGCATTATATCATGTACACACAGGCTAGCATATTGGAGAAAAGACAGCTGAATTGTGAAAATATGCCAGTCATTTATTCAGAAATTATACCATTACTTGAAACTAGAAACAAAGAAAAAAAAAAACAAGTCAATTGTATCTTAGTGAATTCTAAAGCAGATCATGCATAAAGTTTAGCGAACATTACTTTGTAGACATCTGTTGAAAAATTAAATAAAATGTTGTGTGTGAGGGTATTAAAAAGGTTATGTTGTGTTAAATGGATAGTTTTTCCAAACTATTTAATTACATTAATTTAAATTAAATTCTCTCATCATAGTCACTCCACTTGTTTAAAACCTGCTTCAGCTTCTTTCTTTTGTTGAACAAAAAAGAAGATATTTTGAAGTATGTTGTCTGCAGGTAGCCATTGACTTCCATAGTATATTTTTTTCTTAGTATGGAAGTGGCTTTCAGTGTGCAACATCCTTCAAAGTATTTTATTTTTTGTTCAACAGAAAAAAAAAAAAACTCAGAATGGTTTGAGACCACTGAGGGGTGAGTATATTGTGATTTTTTGTGTGAACTATGCTTCATTATGCTTTATTTAAAAAAAATAAAAATAAATAAGAAAAGCTCTTTATTCCAACCTCTGCCCCTCAAAATGTCTCTGCACGTCTTTGCTGAGAAGGCATTTTTTATTTACTATATTGGCCTATTAATCAAAAATAACTTTATCGTTAAATATTGTTACTATGATATTAGACTACAAATATGCTTTGATTACACGTTACTATTCAAATGTTAATGTGCGAGGAGTGCAATTGAAAAAAACTGGGTAAAGATAACGCACATTTTTTCCCCCAGAGATTACCTTATTTGTAGTGAGATGTGTAATTTTACTGTAAAATGCTCCAGCCTAGAAAATGTTTAACTTGTTTGAGTCTCTATGGATCACAAAATGCTTCTTTTTTCATCTTATTACCTGCAGTGTTGATTCAGCCAGGTGCACCACAAGATTAGACGTTAGGAAAAGCACAGCACAGTAGAGCTCCATGCTGAAACACACGCAAGAACATACTTATAATTGAATTCACACAGAGTAATAATTAATTAATTGTGGCTGATGCTTATCAATTCTTATTAAATTAACAGAAGATGGAATAAAATGTAAATAGTTTTATAATAAACATCCACTTTTGGGTGTTTGAATATGAGGTTTAAATAAAATCATGAAGGTTGTTTCAATACATTGTTTACCCATTCCCATTAAATGTCCAGGGCCAGGTTTCACAGTAATGATTTATCTTTGCTCTTAATAGTGTTTCTAAGAGTGTTATCACTCAAGTAAAATGCTAACCAGTCTACTGTATGCTGAGACAATCTAAAATGTCCTAACTTTCTTGGGAGAATACTGTGGTTTATGGCATTAAAAGCATTTATATTTAATAATTCCTCTTACAACCAAATGAAAAAAAATTATAAATACATTCTATATATATATATTAGGGCTGTCAATTGATTAAAAAAAATTAACTAATCACACCTTTTTTTGTGATTAATCATGATTAATCACGAAAAAAAAAATCCAAAATGCAGGCATTGCAAATATGGAAATTGGAAAATAATAATAATAAATTATTAATTACAAACAATTGTCTTCATTGTAAAATTGTATTGCGAGTAGAGAACATTAATTATAAAGTAGAAACAATTTAGCTCAGTCCTCCTTAACATTTAGCCAGTTGCTAAGAGTCCAGTCTATTGACATTATCAGGGCACAGCACAGACAGACAGACAGACAGTGAGACAGAGAGAGAGACAGAGAGAGAGAGAGAGAGAGAGAGAGAGACAGAGAGAGAGACAGAGACAGAAACAGAGAGAGAGAGAGAGAGAGAGAGAACAGTACAGCACACTCCCTTCAGGTGATGCAACCTTAGTTGTTTTATACAGAAACTTTCCTTCTAAAAGCGCTTCCTTGGTTTTATCCATATTTCTTTGCACATTAAACACACGCAGAGCTGGAGCAAGCTGACCTGGCTCTCATGCCGCCCGCCCTCATGCCGCCCGCCCTCAACTCGAAAGTGAAATAAAAAGTGACCGGTTCGCGGATGAAAGGAAGGACCGGGAGGGAGGGGGTGGGTGTCGCGGATGAAAGTGAGAACCGGGGGGGTTCGCTCACTATTCTACGGCCGCCTAGGTCGCCTCTACGGACGCGCCGGCCCTGAACACACGTCGGCCACAACAGGAAATTGCAACTGCGTTAAATATTTCAAATTAATCTGGTGCGTTAACGCGCTAATTTTGACAGCCCTAATATATATATACAGCTAGATGCTACCAAAGCAACACTCCAGCCTCAGCCAAACTGCCTTACAACTCCAAATGTTAAGGACGTCACACACCGGATGCGCTGCGACATGGTGTGCACATGACAGTTGAAAGTATTGCACACTAGATGCGCACATTCGCATGCTATTTAAAACTAAATTAATCCGATAGCGCTCTGTGGCACGGCAGAAATATGAACTTGCGGCGCCGGTGTGTGTACCTTGATAGAAACCGAAGTTTAGAATTCTGAAATGCGTGGTGCGGCACCGAGCAGCGCTTCTGGTGTGCGACCTGCTTTAGAGACCTTTTAGAGAACTTCTAAAGTACAGCCTGTGTGAGTATTATTGAGCTTAAAGGCTCGTACACACCGGGACGCTTTTCGTTTGCGTTTATCGTCAGCATTTTCCAAGACGTTTTTCCGGATTCAAACCCAATCGATTTTCATAGGTGTCGAGCAGAAGAGTATGCAAAATCACTTCTTGACGTTAGATGGCACTACATAACTTTAAGCTCCTGACACCCGCTTGTAACACAGAGAAAGAAGACAAAGTTGACACACTTGTTGTTATGGATAGTTCAAGCAGCAGCTCCAGCTCTAGCGATGAAGAAATGATTATTGTTCACCAGTGCAATAAGCAGCTCCACGTTCATCACGCCTCTGGGCATCTTCTTCAATGTGCGCTCGCATTGACAGTGTTGCGCTTAAGCGCCTCCAAGTGCTGTTTACTGTAACTTCAGCAGTTCCGTGCACGTGAACAAAAGTGACAATCTGATTGGTGGAGAAGGAAAAAACGAGCATGTGGCGTTTTTTTTTTAAAATGACGCTTTTGCGCCTGCCGTTTTGCGCGTTGGTGTGCAAGATCACATTGACGCCCTTTATTTAGTCACGAGGCATTAAACGTCGACGGAAAACGCGAGCAAAAAACGTCTCGGTGTGCACAGGCCTTAACACAATAGTTCATATAGCTCCCATACATTAGTGATATTAAAGGTGCAGTAGGTGATTGTCTTTAGAAACATTTTTGTTGTGCTGGTTGAAAGTCTCTTCACATTCTAATAGCTACTTGTAAAAGATTAAAGTAAATTATCTAAATGTATTTATATGTATTTTTATATTCTGGGTAAGGCATAAGACGAAAAAATTTTCGTCCAATTAAAATTTGTCGGGCAGATAAATCCCAAAATTCTGATAAGTAGCCTAAACTGTCTGTCAGCAAATGTAGATTTGTACATCTGTGCACCTGTTCACGCAGACAGATCTGCCGATCATCCACGCTGCATTCATGTGTACACGAAAAACGAATGCTGAATCAAAAAGTAAAAAAAAGTTACTTTTGCATGCTGGAGGAAGAATGACACCAAGGCTGAAGCATTTCTTTTAGACAGGTAAAGTTGTTTTAAAACTCTTTTAGTCACGAAAATCTGATGTAGATTTTGCTGTTTTACAAATGGGCTATATGCTTATACACACGCATGCATGGACACACACACACAGTTTATTTGGAGCATACCATTGGTTTTAATTCTGGTAAGTGTATTAAACCAAATTATATAGCTTCATCTGTATAGTTCACCTGTGTTTAGATGTCTCCAGCAGTGTGAGCAGATAATCTACAACCTCCTGGCAGCTTAAAGACATCATTCCATCTCTCCAGGGCAGCAAGGAAGTAAGAGGGAGGACAGCAAGAACCTGCATAACCTGTGAAACATGACCAGAATTGCAAAAAAATGAGTTGAATTTTCAAGGTTGAGTCATACAATCAATCAATGAGTCAAGTCCGTCCGTCCGTCCTTCTATCCATCCATCCATCCATCTATCTATCTATCTTGTCAAACAAACTTTAGTAATAAACACAAACAAAAGTCCAAACTGAGACCCAAAATGTGCTAAAGTCTATCAAAGATGAATATTTTCAATATGTTATTTTGCCAACCACACCCCTCAAGCCATAATCAATTCATCCATACAAATATTCTCTTATTCCATCTTTCTTCCTGTGAGTAACATTAGTCCCTCCATCCATCTATCCCTCAATTCTCTTGGCCATTAAACACATCTGGTTGGGCTCTGGCCCTCGGGTTTCCTCAGACACAGCACCTCATATTGACAGAAAAAACACAGAAATGTTGACATTTTAATGATTTATTAAAAAAACTGAAATAATCATATGGTGCTAAATATTCAGACCCTTTGCTGTGACACTCATATATTTAACTCAGGTGCTGTCCATTTCTTCTGATCATCCTTGAGATGCTTCTACGCCTTCTTTTGAGTCCAGCTGTGTTTGATTATACTGATTGGACTTGATTAGGAAGGCCACACACCTGTCTATATAAGACCTTACAGCTCACAATGCATGTCAGAGCAAACGAGAATCAGGTCAAAGGTACTGCCTGAAGAGGCACAGAAGAGGCACAGATCTAGACAAGGTTACAAAGAAATTCTGCTGCACTTGTTCCTATAAGCACAGTGGCTGTGTTTTTCAGCTGCATGGACAGGGCGACTGGTTGCAATCGAGGGAAAGATAAATGTGGCCAAGTGCAGGGATATCCTGCACGAAAACCTTTTCTAGAGTGCTCAGGACCCCAGATTGGGCCGAAGATTTACCTTTCAACAAGACCATAACCCTAAGCACACAGCTAAAATAATAAAGTAGATTCACAACAACTCTGTGACTGTTCTTGAATGGCCCAGCAAGATCCCTGACTTAAACCCAATTGAGCATCTCTGGAGAGACCTAAATATGGCTGTCCAGCAAAGTTTACCATCCAACCTGACAGAATTGGAGAGGATCTGCAAGTAGGAATGGCAGAGAATCCCCAAACCCAGGTGTGAAAAACTTGTTGCATCTTTCCCCAAAAGACTCATGGCTGTATTAGTTCAAAAGAGTGCATCAACTAAATACGAGCAAAGGGTCTAAATACTTAGTACCATGTGAAATTTCAGTTTTTCTTTTTTAATAAATCTGCAAAAATGTCAGCAATTCAGTTTTTCTGTCAACATGGGCTGCTGTGTGTGTAAATTAACGAGGAAAAATTTACTTAAATTATTTAAGCAAATGGCTTTAATATAACAAAGAGTGAAACATTTAAGGGAGTCTGAATACTTTCTGTACCCACTTTGTGTGTATATATATATATATATAGTTTAGTAATAATTTAATTACATTGATATTAATGTAATTATAAAAAACATATTAGAAAGGGGCAGGGTTTAGACCAGGAGTCCCACCTTAAAATGGTCAATCAGATTTTGACAGATGGTCCCGCATATTCTTGCTTTACATTTTATATTGAAAATAAGTAAATTCCTTCATCAAATCAGTGACATCATGTACTTGAATCATGATTTGATCAATACAGAAGGGTTAAGGCTGCAAGGCCAAGTGAGTTCTACAGTAGAGGATGACATGGTAGTGGATTTTCACTCCTGTCCTGTCCCACTCTGATGTGTCTGAATAACACTGTTGAGAACCGGGTACTGTGCACTGTGGTGTTAGTAACAGCTATGGAACGTGTTTCGCGCAGGCGCTGCAATCGGATCCTGTACCAATGTTGGCGACTCAGGGGTTTCACAGACTGTACCAAATTGCTGAGGACAGGGGGGGGGGTTTGAAATTCAGAGTTTTCTGGGAAAAACAGGAGTGTTGGCAGGTATGCTTACACATACACTCTGCACTTTGACTACTTCAATATTGTTGATAAGCCGTGGTGGGCATTTCGCTTTGTCTCGCGCTAAACGCTGTTGACCAATCGCAACAGGCTGTCATTGGACCAATCAGCGCAGATTAGCTTTGCGCTAAGGAGGGATTTTGGAACAAATGAATCGCTGAACGAATCATATGGGAGTCGCTGGAATAATTTGGTAAAAATAAATGCATATTATAAGACAATGAAAGTGTTTTTTGACCTTGCATGCATATCAGCCTGTTGTTGGAGACCCTTAAAACCAAAATATGACCCTTTTTAATGTATAATAGGGGCTGTTTTATTCTCTACGTATTCTTAATGAGTTATAAAATATTCTTAAGGCGTAATAATGTATTAATTATTTAATTATATGCAAAGCTGGCAGAAATTAAACCAGCTGAGTAAAGCTAATGGTGAATGCAATGGTGATGGTGCATTATCCAGTCACAAGATGGTGCCAAACAGTCAAAACGCAAAAGCCAACAGAAATGAAACCAACACTTAACTATGTGTTATTCATAGACAGTGCCAAACAGTCGAAAACAGCAGCACACACACAAGCAGATACATATGAGTGTGTATGTAAGTATATGGATATAAACGTATTTACAAAAGTCAGAAGTTCCTTGATTAGACCATGTTATTCAGAGGTGGTCATCTGGCAGTAACATAACTTAGAATGTCACAACTGACCAATCAGAATCGAGTAACCCCGGTAGCAATGTAATAACTACTGTTAAAAACTGTAAATGCATAAATCTGATAGACTATTGTATATTTTAGTCAGTCATAAATGTTGTCAGTATACTGAAGTGCATCCTGCAGGACACTTTTATCACATTTCAAAGACAACCAACATAATAAAAAACGTATATACAGATGTTACATACAGTATGTAAGTAATTCTGAAGTCTGAAGTAAGTCAGAATTGTGTCTATATTTGAAATGACAAACTTCTTGAGCTGATGATAATAACGTGCGCTTGATTATTGACGTGCTTTTGAAACCTGATCCTGTCAGGAACTGACAAACACGAGGGTGATGCGCAAAAAAACAAAAGGAGAAGCCGGGAAAAAAGGAGCTCATTATTTTTTCAGCAAATGTGAACAAACTGCCATGTTTAACTATTATCATCACCGTTTGGACTATTATGAACTCTGAATGATGGAATTAATTTCTAACAAGAGGCTACACGTGCTGCTGAAGAATAAACACACAATTAATCATGAGAGGTCTGCACTGACTTTGGGCTATATTTGGTGTTGTTTTGAACCTAAATAAGGACTAAATGTATGCTGTGTGTAGTTTTTCTGTTATTGGTAACATATCGGAGACTGTAAGGGTCTGTATGTGTTTATATATGTTGCATTATTTAGTTATTTTATATAATTGCAGATATTACAGTAGGTTTATTTCACACTGTCATTGATCTGCAGTTATAATCAACTCATGTTCACGGAAAAGTTAGTAATAAACATTTATACACAAGTATTAAGTGTGTAAAGCATCTGTTTTGTGAGAAGTGCTTCTCATATGATATGTGAGCGACCCGTACAACTTTACTTTAGACATATTTTTTCGGGCGAAAATGCTGTCGACTGCAACTTTCTGTCGTACACCACGCCCACCAAAAGAGTACCATTGGTACCATTTAGGCAGTGGTAACGCAAGCCTGATAAAAGTGACCTGTACCATACTATACCAGTCAGTGGAAACGAGCCACTAGAGACTAGAGCTGTCTCTCATTTCAGAGGCTGCATCCTCCAAAGGATACATTCGAAGTGTGCTGCATCATTGCGGTGCGACGAAGGCTGTCTCATTTCAAAAAAATTTGAAGGCTCCTTTAAACGCAGCCTCAAAATGCGTCCTTCGTTTCCCAGGTAATGAAGGACACAACCGGTGGATCCTTCGCAACCTCGAACGTTCAAAGATTCATTGCCCGCTGATAACTGCAGGACGTTTAAATGTATGAATTAAATTTATTTTACTTGGATATCTAAACACACGTAAAAAAACAAAACAAAAAGAGTATGACATGTCTTACTAAAGAGGGATTTTATAGAAAGTTTACATTTTTATGTGTACATGTATGAATCAAAGGAAATATATTTCCAGCTTCTGTATACCTTCTTTTGCCTTCAGATCGCTTAAAATAAGTTTTAAAATCACGTTAAAAAAAGCCATACATTTTAGCAGCTCTTATAAACAGCAGCTGTTACGATTGCCTGGAGACAAGATCTGTCCACTGTAGGCTAGATCATCTCGTTTCAAAACGCTTGGTTAAGCCTGTGTGGACTTCGAAGGACTCACCTTTGAAGATTGCATCCTTGAAGATGCAGCCTCTGAAATAAGACACAGCTTATTAAGCATGTGTAAGTTGGAGCTGGTTGGAGCGAAACTATGCAGAGCTGCGGGCCTCCAGGAGTTGAGTTTGAGACCACTGGTCTAAAGACATGCACAGCTTGAAAGTGCATTTTTAAGCAAATTATTTATATACATACATGCTCAAAAATGTTGCATAAAGGTGGAACTTTTTTTGACTTTTTTTTTGACTTTTAAATGGCTGGTAAGTTTAACAACAACAACAACAACAACAACAACAACAACAACAACAACAACAACAACAACAACA
>CAIGQZ010032254.1:1793277-1819208 GCA_903798205.1 Danio tinwini | reverse complement strand
TAGTCATTGAGTCCTGTGATCTTTGGTTTCTTTGGTATTGGGATGATGGTGGACCACATTTAGTGATGTAGAGTGTGATGTGCACCTCAAATAGCGTTTGTTGTGCCTTGCCTTTTTTATGTGGATGCCTTTCCATAATAAATATTGATTAGGTCTATATAAAATGTGTAAGGCTCTTGGAGACTGAAGATTTTTTTTGTCGACCAGTAGTCGTTAATGAAAGCTATTAGTATACTAATCACCCATTTATTTAATTAAGCCTACTTAAGCAAATATGGGTTCCAAAATAGAATTGGGATTGGGCCTTAGTAATCTGGCCACTATTCTGCAAGAATATTAAAGAAATAATAAGAATTGTGCAGTACCTTGTTGCAAGCCACAGCCTTGGGAAAAGAGTACTGGACAGGTCACATTGCAGCTCACTTCCTGACTGAGGTCTGTGTGTGTCCATTAGATAGGAATGTAACAGGGAAAGCACCTGTGACAAAGACAGTATTTAAAAGTGAGAAAAAAGTAGTAAATAAAATCAGTTTTATGAAAAAAAACCTTGCTGTTTAGCAACAATACTCTTCTCTAGAAACCTGCTTTAGTGTCAGCATTATAAAATCCTATTGTCTTTGTTTAGCCATTTAAGTCATTTTGTCATTTAATTTCCCTTTCAGGTTAAAATGTCAGCTTTATCAAAAAATATCTATTCATTAGATTTACAAATGTAAAAATTTGCAAAAACTTTATACACTTCAAGATGGACTTATGTATGTTGTACCACTTTATTGTTAATGTGTATGGAGAGGATTTACACACCTGAAGCAGTGTTCCATGAATGTGGTTCTGTTGTATTCCTGATCCAAGTTCTTGAGGCAGCTCCTCTAGTAGAGTTTGAATGGTGAAGGGAACTTGGGTCACCAGAACAAATGGAACCAGAGCTCTTGCTGACATTTCACGTGTGCGATACACTGCAGAACGACCACAACTAAAAGAAAACCACAGTACAAAGAAAGCATATAAAATATAAACAATAATGTTCACAATTATATTTCAGTCACTCATGAAGTTTTACTCTGTACTGTACATGCATGGTATATTTTTTTTCCTCGCCCTAAACAGTTCTGGTGAATGTGTAACAATATTGTTACAACTTTAACTTTTTTAAACAAATTTTAAACAATAATATACAAAATAAATAAATAGTTAAAATGTAAAACTGCCTCCAAAAATAACATTGTATAAAAAAATCATAATAATATATATTAAAAAAAAAAAAAAATATATATATATATATATATATATATATATAAATAAAAGTGTCATTATTCTCAAGTGTTTTGACATATTTTAGACTACAGCTCTGCCCCTTTATGTTTTGCCAGAAGAGAACCGGTCTCTGGTTTGGTTCCTTGCTACTGTTGCCTCTGTTTTGCTTTGTTGGAGCCTGTGGAGTGTACAACAGCGACAATTGCATTAAACTGAACTAAATACATTTTAATTTAACCACAACTACACCAGCATTCTACCACAACTCTACTCCCTGATATGCTGGAATGTTCCACAATCTAAAATATTGCTATTGCTTTTATTCTTTTTTCTTCATCTGTATTAAGCTGCTTTTCCTCAATCAGCAGAGGAAAATCTGCTATCATTCAGGGAGAAACAAGATTGCTTATTTACATGACTGCAGCGCTTTGCAAGGAGAATTTTGTGCATTCCTACAACAAGGCGTGCAAGCAAACTCTCAATTAGTGCAACTGGCCACGTTTTGGAGGTGATGCGGAATCGCCCGAATCCAGGCACAGTACATGCTATTCTGTTTTTGCACAGTGCAAAAAAAGGCCAAGTAAACATAACATAGCTGCCATTTAGGTTGAAGTGGCAGCGTTTAGTTATCTTTTTCCTGAATCTGTAAAAGCGAAAATTTCTTATTTTTACTTTGTGTATTTATTAGAAAATTAAGAAAATGTCGTCCAAAGACAAACTTCTGTTTTTTTACAAAAAATAATGAACAATCCACAGTGATCTATCATCATGCCTAAAACAAAGAATTAGAATTATTAAAGTGACCACTGGGTGTGGGTCGGGTGTGTGTATATATATCAGATAAAATTATATGTGTGGGCGGGTGGGTGATTAGTTTGAAGCCGCGGATTTGGGTGACTTGTCAGCTGATAAGCGCATCTCTAGTGTGTAACACCTGAGCCCATCGGGCTCTGAGAACACCACATCTGCCAGTGATTATTTGGAAGCACTTTGCATGTGTTTTGTAACTTGCAACTTATAAAAATAGGATGATGTGAGCAGGAAATAAGGTGGTATGTGTGAGTGTGTATGGGTCAGGTTCAGGTAAAAGTGAGTTCTAGTGGTCTTTTTGCATCTCCCTGTCTTATTTAAGAATAAGTACTATGAAAAATGTGTAAAGCAAAGAATTCAGGAGCTTTGAATCTGAAAATGTGTATGCATATTATTTTAAAAGGTTAAAATTGAGCAGATGGTTTTCTTTTAAGTTACAAAGTATGAAATAGTTTGAAATTGCAAGTAGTTATTTATATTGTGAGGTACATTTTTTCTGATATCTATGTACAATAAAATACAACTAATTAACCACTACATTATATTATTAATTTAATTACAGTTTTTAATAACTGCATTTATGATGCTAGAAAGCTCTAACTTGAGGGATGAGAGACAAGATCTGTGAGAAGGAAAGTTTCAGTTGAATCAAGTCATCCTGATGTATCTGGAATGTATTTAATAGTGATTTAAATGGTCACTCAAAACGATCATTACTTGCCTGATTATTAGAGGGATAAAAGGAGCTAAGCCCAGGGGAGATGATGATCCATCCATTGGAGATGGGTAGAGACGACCCAAAACCACCAACAACAAGAAAAGACTTGGGTGCAGTTTCACTTGCCCTGAATCACTGAAAAAGAGGAAGATAAATACATTGCATTTACTTACTTTGTATATTGAATTTATTTCCAGGTCTCAAATTTCTAAGTAAATGTAATGTGACTGTCTACCTTAATAAAGTTTACTTTGTTACTTTACTAACATAAGTAACACACATTTCTAAAAGCAGTGTCATTTCATTAATTTGCCAATTCACACTACACAAACGCCAACAAATCCCAACATACAAGTCTGTTGGAGGTAATTGGGTCAGTATGACACGCCAGCTGGTGTCTGTTTCCATTTGTCGGAGTTAGTTTTCACCTGACTAAACATGTTTAGTTGGCGTTTGTTGCAGCGTGAAAGGATTTTCCAACAAAACGACAACAAACTCTAACGTAATCTGACCTGAAGAGCAGTTATTGGATATTTGTGAGGAAAGACCAGAGCTTTATGCAGTTGGTGTGATTGACTTTACTAACCGCAATGCGAAAGGGGATGCAATATGAGCCATTGCTACAAGTGCTTGGGATTTCAGGAGGAGTGGAAGTCTGCCACCGTTTTCATATCAAATTTAAAGGGGAATGAGGTGACAATTTAGTAGTGTACAGTTCTTGAGCTAATCGCAAAAGCTTTAGGGGGGCTGAATAGAATATAGCCTAATGTGCTTAAATGTGGCCTAGTGATGCCGATGTTATTAATAATGATATATAATAATAATAATAAATTATTCTAAGAAACCTGCCAGACAATATTTGCGTTTCACCGTACCAGCAAATTGTTACAATGTTGCTTGGTCAGGCTTGAAACGGTTTTCTAACTTTGTCTGAAATTAAAAAACAAACAAACACAAAAAAAACGTACACACACCTTTGCTCTGTAATGAGACTTTATGATTTTTCCTGCAGTTTATTTACTTTTATTGTTTATTATTATTATTATATTAATTATTATAATAATATTATATTAATAATAATAATAATAATAATAATAATAATAATATAGTTAATATTTTATTATTTATATTAATATAAATATCAAATGACTCTTCTTGTTGGCAAAATTGTAGAAAAGGCTTCTTCTGCATCACCTACAGTACCATTGAGCTGTTCTTTGTGAAGAATACGCTTAATTGTGGAACGATGTACAATGTCATTATGGGTGCCCAAATTTTTGCATATCTATATGATTCATCTGCACTGGGATGTCGGTCCCTGGCAATGGATTGGGAATGTTTTGTGTTCTAAAGACTTTTGTAGTGTTGACCCCATCATCTGACACCCTCTCATTACACCCATATTCCAGTGATTCAACATGCTTTTTGCACTTTGCTAAAATAAGCTTTTTGGATTACACTTCAACAGGAAAATTTCTCTATCATGTTAAGTCGTGTACTCCCACATTGATATTCCCTACTGTTTTTTTTGATATTTGAAGGGAGATTCAAAGATGAGGATGATGATTTTTCAACCTCTCACACGCTCTATCATTTTAAAAAATGATTGGAAGGATAAAATAAGAGCGTTGAACACTGAATTGGCAAGTGGGTCACAAGACCTAGGTCATGGGAAAGAGTCAGACTACTCTTTGCTGCAAGAAAAAAGCCAGACTAAAAACACTAAATTATTTGAATGCATTTTGAGTCTGACCACTTTTTGCTACAAGAAGAGAAAGCCGGACTGAAAATATTGAAAAAATGTTATGTGTATTAAGATAATATGGGCCTCTTGCACAATGTTGGAGCTATTTGAAAACATCAGTCTATTGAGAAATCAAGTGAGGGTGATAAGAAAACATGTTCTTTTAGTTTCTGAAGATTGTGGTCTCCATCCAAAATAGCAAATACTTCTAAATGCAATTTACTATTTGGAGGTATCTCAGCTAGGAATCAGTCCAGTGTGGTCAATAATGCTTAATAGAATTAAAGAGGCTTGAGGTACTTAAATCTCAAATAAGAGCCTCTTAGTAATAAGTGAAGGCTGAGCTGAACTGAATCCAGTTGAGGGATGGCTATATTATTCAACTTTAACAACATCTGACATGAATCCCACACACAACCACACACGCGCACTCAGGCACACACACAAATATTGTAAGATTCAATTATTTTATAGGAGGCAATTCTCACCTGTTAACAGAAATTGTAGCTTCCTGCAGCTGACTGAGGAGGAAAGGATAAAGGGCAGGAAAACGAGTGAAAAATTCTCGGCCAGTCATCCTGTTAAGAGAAGAAAGAGATTCAGGCTATAGTGTGTAGAACTGCACAATCAAGTGAGAAATGACATCTGCATGACTGCATTTAATGCTATAAGTCATGTCAAATCATTTTTATTTCTAAAGCACTTTATACATTGCAAATTGTGTAAAAAGAAATGTACAAAAAAATGGCAATAAAAAAACCTCAGGAATGACGTTTCATCAATGTGAAAGTTCAGTTCATAGAGCACATGCAGTTTTGTAAAATGGTTGCGCTCTATTTAGTTCACAACCTATCACAAATTATTCCTCACAAATAATATGAACACTCAAGTTTTTATATTATAGTTTTAACATACCATTTAAAATTACAACAACACATGTTCCTGATTGTCATTTCACAGTATATTACACCATTACCCTATGCATTGGATACATGCAATTATATAAAAAGAAGGTTAGTGAGATTAAAACATGCTTTTTGTCAGAGGTGTGCCTCTGTCCAAAGTACCATGAAGAAAGAGAGAAAAAGTCCTGAAGTCTGAACACTTTACTGCTCTGTAAAGCTCTCATTAACTTAGCTTATGATGTACTGGGGACCCTACATTACAGGCACCCACATTGCCTGTTTGCATATTCCTTAGAAAGTGGCATGGTTAACCTACGTACAAGATCATATTATAATGTTAGGATGGGTGGCATTGGACCAATGATGCCGGTTTTAAGAGATGGATAAACCAAGGATTAACTGCTTTATGTACATTTGTGGCTCAAGGACAATTTAAATGTTTTTCAGAATTAAAAAATGATAATAAATTGGACAATAAAGACTTACATTAGACAGAAATGGGAAAGAGAATTAACGGAGAAATTCCAATTTAAAAATGGTTTTCTGCCTGTAAGATAAAACATACAATCACCTGTTCGCGGAGGTGGAAAGAATTTGCTTGGAAAATCTGGTATGTTTATTCATTACCCCTAAAATTAAAAGCTAACAATTGTCCACACCTCAGACTTGTTGGAGAATATGTGGGAAGGTGGATGTAGATCATCTCCATATTTTCTGGACTTGTGCAAAAATATTACATTTCTGGAACAAGGTTTTATCAGAAATAGAAAAGATCTTAGGATACAATATACCAAAAGACTTTATTACAATTTTTCTTGGAAACTATGAAGAGGTGGTAGGGAAGGAGAATGTTTACCTTGTAAATATATTAAATGTGGCAAGTAAGAAGAGTATTACCAGATACTGGTATAAGCATGACATCCCCTCTATTGGCGATTGGATAGAAATTGTGAAGGAAATAAGCAATATGGAAGAATTGACATTTATTTTGCGACTCAAAAAAGACTCATTTCTAAAACAATGGAAGAAATGGAATGATTATTGCATTGTTAACAACTGTTGAATGCATTGAATCTGGAACAAATTAACCCCCCCCCCCCCAATGTTTATTTTTAATTTACTTATTATTTTTGTTTTGATATTATTTCATGTGTAAAATGGCAAAATTGTATATTTTTGAATGTAAAATGTTCTGTTGTAAAAATGTAAAAAAGTTCTCAATAAAAATAAAGTAACAAAAAAAAAGAAAGTGGCATGGTTGAAACAAACCCTGGGAATCAAACCAAAGACAAATGTGTATTGTTATGAGAAAGAAAGACGGAAAACTTAAGTGTATCCCGGTGTGACACATAAATGTAACTTTATTTTAGTACTAACTTTAGCTGAAGAGCCAATTTTTCAAACGAAAATGTTCGCTTTTGGATATGAAATACCCATCAAAATAACTGGATCAAGGATTATCAAGTGTTTCATATTTTAATAATAATAATAATAATAATAATAATAATAATACATTTTATTTGTAATGCGCTTTTCTCAAGCTCAAAGTGCTACAAGGCAAAAAACAATAAAACAGTAAAAACAATAAGTAGGAAAGTATAACAATATGTAAAATAACAATAAATCACACATTAAAAACACTACTAAAGTGGGGAGTCTTAAGAAGCTTCTTAAAACAGTCCAGAGACACGGCATTCCTAATGGTTATGGTTAATGCATTCCATAATTTTGGTGCACGGTATGAAAAAGCCTGACTACCCATAGTGTTAAGTCTGCAGCGTGGCTGGAACAGGGTAAGACCCGAAGCAGAGCGAAGACTGCATGCAGGAGTAAAAAGTGTCTATAGAGAGCCTATTAAGTTAAAATCACTATGGGACCTAACTGGTAGCCAATGAAGTTGCTGGAGAGCAGGTGTGATGTGATAGCGAAAAGGGATGTATGAGTCAGAACAAGTCTGGCAGAATTTTGTATGTAATAATAGGGATAATTGAATGTCTTTAATGTCGAAAAAATTTTATACAGTGTAAACAAAAGGATCTGATGATCACTGCCCTGATATCAGTATGTCTGACAGATATTTCCTGCTGGATGAAGAACCACTTTTTGAACTTAATTTATCCAATAGTGAACTACTGGTAATCCCAGTTAGCTTAATGCTTAACCACAACTTCACCATACAGCTGGGCACCTCAACTATAACTCCTTCCTGTACAGTCAGGAACATAGGAGTAGTTCATAATGACCAGTTAAAATGTATAGACCAGATTGCTGCAACTGCTTGTACATTCACATTTTCCCTATATAACATCAGGAAGATTAGACTTTTTCTATCAGAAGATGCTGCTCAACTGCTTGTGCAAGTTCTTGTCCTGTTCAGGCTGGACTATTCCAACGCTTTCTTGGCTAAACTCCCAACCAATGTCATCAGGCTTCTGGTATATACTGGCTGCCAATTGCCACTTGCATCAAATTTAAGACTCTGCCTACAAAACAATTGTTCTGTATCCATTTACTTGAGCCCACTACTTATTTGTCTTGCAAGAACCTGCATTCAAATACAGAATGTCACTTTGTGGTCCCATCCCAAAGGGGCAAAAAAAAAAAAAAAACTTGCAAAGACATTAGACTTTATATTCCATCTTGGCTCCTAAAACTCAATTGTTTCATTAATACTTAATCACTTCAGTATCAAAAGTTCGGATCACACTACGGTATTTTAGTCACGGATCGGACCATTTTTTGGATCAGCAAAAAAGTGAGGAGACAAATGTCATTTGCTTTCCATTTATATAAAAATATTACTGCAAAAACATTGCTTTTAACAAACAGAACTTAGAACCTGTAATGTTAATAAAATAACAATCAAGAAAGAACCAGCTGAAAAAGAAAAGTATTCAATATGAAATATGATCTTTGCTGCTGTTGCTGATAATGCTAAATATAGAAATCTAACATCTTGTACAACAGATCATTTTATCTTTAATGATTCAACAATTCACACATAAAACGTCATGTTTTATTATACTGTAGGTGTTTTATTTTTGAAAACCTTTGCAGTGACCAAATTGTTGATGGTTGTTTGTCGCCACCTGTTGGTTACACAATGTAATTGCTTTTACCAGCATCAAAAATTCACCAGAGTCAGGTGATTTTGCCCTGCTCACACTAAGATTTCAGCCGCAATTTTTGTCATCTAAGACACCACAACTTTTCCCGTCATTATATCTTACAGGGAAGCCAAAATGCTTTCATGCACGCGATTTGAATGACGCGGGAGGCGATCTCTCTGCAATGGTTATGAATGTTGGATTAATCAACAAGTTCAAAATAAATTATTAATCCGCGGGTCTCGTGCATTCCGAAACGGGAGTTGTGATCCATATGGATCACAGATCAACAATGATCAGTTTCACCCCTAATAATTATGAAATAATACAATAATAAATATGCAATATTTTACATGCAACTTAAAATTTAGAGTATTTTTTTTTAAATAAGACCTTTTATCAATCCAAATCCAACCAATCAGAATCCAAAAAAAAAATAAAAAAATCTACAACGTAAAATCAACAAAAAGTCGTAAATTTTTGCGAGCCTGCAAAAATCTTCATTTAAATGCAAAGCTTGTGCAGTAAGCAGACGCAGATGAAGCGCGAGTGATTTACATGTAGTCATAGCAAAGATCCGATTGGACATCCTGTGGTGCAAATTGGGAGTTTTGTGTGTTTGACGCTCAGACTGCATAAGAAAGTGGGAGCAAATGGAGCAATGGAATAGACAGGTGGAGATGAAATTGGTTCATGGATGACAGCCACTAGACGTGAAAGAATTGAAGTATATTTGTGCTTTACATGTATGGCTGTTATTATGATCTTTGTAAATTGATAAATTATTTCGTTTAACTCTTTCCCTGCACTTAACAAAAGAAAACGCTTCCCTGCCATTGACAAGTTTTACAGCAATCCGTGTTTTAGGTGTATTACAGTAGGGGAAGCCCTAAAGCATGTCCTATGTGTGACATGATGTCGGATGCTCCGGGCAGTGAAATCTGAGAGAAAATAAGATTGTGAATAAAAATTATAAGAGTTATACAACTTTCCTTTGGCTTAATCCCTAACGTTTTAGATTGTGTCTTGACAAGAGACCCAAAAAAAAGCTTTATTTTTATGATTTGTGTCATTGTCTTGTGTCAGATTGAACACCTAACATAGTAGGCTACCTAATATGGTAAATACATATAATTGCTTATGTTTTTTTTTTTTTTGCAAAATTGTCCGCAAATTTCTGGGAATTACCGCCACAAAATCAGTAATTTTTATTGCAAAAAAATATAAATAAAAAAGATCACAAAAAAATATTGTGAAAAACTAGGTGGTCTGATATGTAAATGTATTTTATGTGAAAAACTTACATAGGCACAAAAAAGGCATTTGGTATAATCCCTTTTAAAATAAACATTTTGCTGATTCTGCAAGATGCAAACATTTGACTTCAACTGTATACATTCATGTTTATGTTCATTCAACTAAATGACTCTATAGTTGAGTAACTGAGCAATATTAACATAATATTTGAATTGCTTATTTTTGACCAGTATTGATTTTGAATAAAAATGATAGCTTAGTGAATTTGGATCCACATGTTGTTTGTTAACAATGCAGTTGTGTGTGGTACATATAACAATTCAAGTCACACCTGTTCTTTTTGGAGTGCTCATCTTTTTCTTTCTTTACACCAAAAATCCGTGTTATCAGAGTGCTGAACAGAAGAGTCGAGGAGTTCCTCACCTAGAAAGAGGACAGAATGGAGAAACTGAGGTCAATGAAAACCTTAATACCCCTAATATTTTTCATTAGACCTTTGACTTACAATATTAAACTAAAGATGAGTTGATTTCGTCTGGCTGTTTCATTTAAGATGTGATATCCATGTTTTCTACAAATAGCAGTATTTGTTTACACAGCGCAAATAATGTCTAATGATTTTCAGCTGGGCTCTTTTTACAAATATAAAAAACAAGTGGATAGCAAAATTAGAAAACAATTCATAAACATTTTTTTTTTTTTTTTACACACGGTTTCAGAAACTATACAATGCAAAACTGGTCATGCAGCATGCAGAACTAACAAGCATTGTGCATCATCTAATCATTTTATTTGTTTTATTTAATGCTATGTCCCCAACAATGGCTATTCTCATAGCAAAACATTTCATTAACAAAATATACAATTAAAAAACAAAAACAAATAAATACGTATTTTATATATTTTTTACGTTAATATATGATACAAATTCATTTTTTCCTGGTGACACTATGCTGATTATTTCCTTGAGTGAGTTAATTTCATAAAAAATTATCCTGCAGTCATTAAAAGCATATATATATATTTATTTATATTTATATATATATATAAAGTTAGTTTAAAACTAGATTAAAGACACATCTCTTTGCATGAACATACACATAAAACACAAATGCAGATTTTTGAAATCTAAATCCTCTAAAGGATTGGCAGGCTGCATTTATTAGGGCAACCAGAGCTGGGAACATTTCCCAAAAGACATCATTTGAACGGCATCTATGCTTATGCTGGTCTGTTTCTTCTTATTCAGAGGTCTACGAAGTCCTGGACCTGGCCTGTATTCTATGCAGATGCTGCGGTAGTCATGGTTGAGAGGAAAATATGAGACTGATTTCTGAAAGACCCCACTGACAGATGAGTCTCTGCATTGATCCTGTGGGCTCGCCTGAACACCCGCCGGTGACCTACTCACCTACCTGCAGCTTCTAGGTGCCTAGCGTTCTCCAGTCTCCGGTGCCTAGACTGCAGCTTTTGGTTGTTTGGTTGTTCTCAAGATTTTTTTTTTGCTTCACTTTCGTCAATTGGCAAGTTTGTTCCTTGCCACTGTAGCCACTGGCTTGTTTGGTTTGGGACTTGTGGAGCTGTGCATCGTTGGATTTGTTCTTCAGTGCTTGGGTTTTCAGCAGTGAAATTTAAATTACAATGAGCTAAACTAAACTGAACTTCTACTCTAAAAACTTAGGCAGTTTTGATTTCCTGGAACTTACATATTTATTAATTTATCAATATCAAATATCAATATTTATGATAAATTTAAAATATCACTGCATCATATGGTGCCCCGCTGGAGGCCAAAATATCAATATTATTATCAATACCAATATTGATGTTAATAGTTGTGATAAATTTAAAATAACAGTACAATGCTAATGTTTTACAAGAACACATATTGAGAAACAGCTGTACTCACAGCCCACACAGGAGAAGAATAACCCAGGATAGCTGCTTGCATGCCCTCTGACACAAATGTGACAATGTTCTCCCCCAAACGTGTATCCCTAAACAAAGCCCTCAGGATGTTCAGAGCATGGACCTGTATGTGCAGAATAACAACAATTAAACGAAAGACTTATAAAACATGCCTGATTCTATTCATAGTTTTTTTTGTTCACCTGTGGCACACTGCTACTGTCAGAAGTTACATTATTAGAAGGCATGGCCAATGCCATCAGAGATCTCATGGTCATCTTTAGGAGTCCACAGCTAGACTTGGGTTCAGAGGACAGCAAGGCCTTCACAAAAGAGACATTACAATAGTTGTCACATACAATTTTAATTTAACAGCAAGTTCCCACATTTAACAAGGCATATGAGGGGAAAATAAATGGTGATGACAGATTATAGATATTATTATTATTATTATAAATAGTATTATTATTAATGTATTTGTTTGTGTTTTTTCAAGAACTCCTAAATTGTATTAATAAAATGTAAGTTTTATAGGGCTGATAAGCATGCAAGGTGACAAACCCTATTTATTGTCTTATAACATACATTTATTCACCTAATTATCCCAATGACTCCTATGTGTTTTGTTCAGCGATTCATTTGTCCAACCGCCTCCTTTCTGTGACGCTAATCTGCAGTGATTGGTCCAATGACCCAGTCTGTTGTAATTGGTCAACATTGTGTAGCATGAGATGAAAAGAAAATGCCAGTAATGGCTTATCAAAGTAGAGCTGAGGCAACAGCAGCCAGGCTACAGAGTATAGTTGAGTAAAATGTAAGAAATCATTAAAGAAATGCAGTTAAGCACCAACATAATTGCATTATTAACCATAACCGCAAGTAATAACAACATACAGTCAGTATTAATTGACAAAGCAGAAAAAGTTTACCTATTTTTAACATTGACCACAGCGTGCCACGTGCAAGCACATGTGCCTAGAAACATCCCACTACAGCTTCAAACATGTTTATGAAGCAGAAGAGCCTCACACAATCGCAGAGGTTTGTGCTGTCCAACACTGAATCACAACCCACTTCTTTGCAAAAAGAGGCAAATGCAGGTGACCCACTGATTGATTTAATGATGGCATGGATGAGATGTGATCCTGCATCCCAATTCACACAATATCAGTCCTAAACAGTACTATTATTAAGGGCTGATAATATGCAGATCCTTGTAGAATACAATTAACAAATGTGAATTATGTTTAATTTTAGAATTTATTTAGCATTTACATGATACAACCTATAGGCTATCCTATTTTTTTTAATTCATAAATTGTATTTTTAATGGGTACCTATCATGTAAAAACATCTTTTGAAAGCTTTTTTTGACAAAAATGTGTGTTGGTATAGTGTGTTCACAATCATATTGAAGTGATATAAACACAAGAAGTATTTTTTAAAATGTCCTGATGTTACAATAGGATCCAAATCCCAGCAATTTTGAGGTCCATCGCAATGTGACATAGCAGTGCGGTGTTCCCTACCCATCGATATTGTTTGACAGTTGCGTATTACCACATGTCAGTATTAACAAGTAAACATGTCCACAAGACAGGATTTGCAAAGAAATTGAGATAAAAAAAAATCAAGTGGTACACTATTTTGTATAACATTTTGAAATACTTTTTGAGCTATGCCATTTATAACCGCTGGAATAAGCACAGCAGCATAGTGTACACAACTATAAACAAGAATGCTTCAATCACACAACAGGAGTCCTGGTTTGTGGACAGTAATTTTATTTATTTATTTATTTATTTTTGTACAGTAATTTGGCTATAATAGATCTCTATACAACAGCATATTGATATGTTTGGTGAGCATCCTGTCACATCTGCCATGAGTAAATAAGCAAAAACAGCACAATATGTTAGGAGTTTTGCCACCTAAAACCTTTGAGCTACCATTGGTCCATGGCGATTACACAATCACAGAAGGTGTTCTGAAACTGCCTTCTTTGTCATGTGATTTGTTCCACTCTAATCATTTGTACACCTTCTAAAATTGGGTAAAAACTGTTCCACCATTAGTGCTGTGTTGTGCAGCATAACAGTTACAACATTACTTCCTACCATGCTTAAAGTTTTTCATCGTCTTGTGACACATGCCAAGAAGAACATGATCTGCTGTACGTCTCCTATGTCCCACAATGCATTCGCTTCAATAAGCCAAAGAGAGCTAATGCAACACCTGTTTATCTCTCTGCATTGGTTAATGATCAAGCCTCGTGTCAAAATTAAATCATTGATGCTTGCTTACAGAACAGCCACTGGCACTGCACCCCCCTACCTCCACCTGCTCTTCAAAGTCTAAATCCCCTCCAGGAGCCTCCAATCAGTAAGTAAGCACCACCTTGTTGTACCATCACTGACAGGCTTTAAGTCACTTTCCAAAACTTTTTCATTAAAAACCCAACATAACTTAAAAAAATCTTTTCTGAGCACCTAAACCCTAGTAAATAAAAACAAGACCCCTCTTCTCTTCTGTACCTCACCACACACCAACCCAAAATACTATCAATTTTGAGTGTGCCTGAAACAGGTGAGTGGAAACACACCACCTGTATAAAACAACCCTCATTCATCTCACTGACACATCAACCGACACAAACACAGTGCATTTATGAAGTGTGCTTCACACAGGTGGGCATGATAAATCAGCCTTAAGGCCCATGCACACCGACACGTTTTTTGCTCGCGTTTTCCGTTGACGTTTAATGCCTCGTGACTAAATAAAGGGCTTTAATGTGATCGTGCACACCAACATGCAAAACGGCAGGCGCGAAAGCATCATTTAAAAAACAAACGCCTCATGCTCGTTTTTTGTTTTGACGTGCCACGTCAAAACCTTCTCCACCAATCAGATTGTCACTTTTGACTTTTCACGTGCACGGAACTGCTGAAGTTACAGTAAACAATACTTGGAGGCGCTCAAGCGCAACACTGTCAATGCGAGCGCACATTGAAGAAGATGCCCAGAGGCGTGATGAACGTGGAGCTGCTTATTGCACTGGTGAACAATAATCATTTCTTCATCGCTAGAGCTGGAGGTGCTACTTGAACTATCCATAACAACAAGTGTGTTAACTTTGTCTTCTTTCTCTGTGTTACAAGCGGGTGTCAGGAGCTTAAAGTTATGTAGCGCCATCTAACGTCAAGGAATGATTTTGCATACTTTTCTGCTCAACGCCTGTGAAAATTGCTTGGGTTTGAATCCGGAAAAACGTCTTGGAAAACGCTAACGATAAACGCAAACGAAAAGCGTCCCGGTGTGTACGAGCCTTTAGTTTGTTCAACTATAGTAAAATGAACAAATAAATAACATGTCTGACATGCACCACCTTTTGAATAAAACAGCATTCAATCACAGTGGTCTTGGGAGGTTATAATTCTGTGGGCGTTCACAAGATCTGGCAGGTGTCGTGTTCATTTGTGTTTGAATAGAGGAGGAGGGAACTGATTATAGTGACTAGTGGGTTAATGAGCTCACCCGGGAGAATTCTGCATACTTCTTTCTTTGCATACGTATTACAAGTGAGACTATTTCAAACTTTATGCAGGTATGCCTCTTATGTATGAGAGGCAAATGTTCGTGAAGATTTAGCTGTTCTTTCTGATGTGTTTGCCATTACGTCATGTTGACGTAACGTTGACAGTTAGAATGAGGAAGCACTCTCTGTCAGTTTTACAAATTTTACAAAAACATTTTGTTTGGCTGTGAATACATACAAATAAAAATAGACCCTTTACAGTTTTTTTTATTTGTGCTTTTCTTATCAATACAATCAAAAATGATGCTGAAACACGTGTCTGTGTTTGTTAACCCCAGGGAGCTAAAAATAAGGGGGCTAGAAAATGATTAATGTCATGGTTATTTATTTATTTAGTTAGTCATTTTTGCATTACATTTGGTGCATCACTTAAACGTCAAATTAGAATTTATGAATAACAATATCCATATTACTGCAAAATCCATATTGTGGCACAACATATCACAGCTATTCACACACTTGTATCAGTATATCGCCCACCCCTATCCAATAGTTTCACTTTCAGTCTCCGCTAACTTTCCTATGTGGTATTAAACAGCCTGTTGTTATAAACTGAAAGTTTTGACACAGGATGACCACATAAAAATTATTAAAATGATTGTTTGGCTACTTTTTCAGTAAAATTTTCAGCAGTTGTTGTTAATTTTGTTTACCTTTAATACTTACCTGAATATAGAAGGGTATTCCTGCACTTCGGCGAGTCGCACACAGTTTTGAGGAGGGGTCACTGGACTTCACTTCCTCAAGAACCTCCTTCATCCAGTGTGCTGGCAGTTGCTGGAGCTTAGCACTCCCACTCCTAACACACACAAGCACACACAAACAGACACAAATTAGACAATGTTATGAAAAGATGTTGGATTCCAGGACTAGTGAAGTTTGAGTGATTTCAAGAGTCTCTGAGACATATTTGTTAACATATTGTCAAAAGTGATATTATTAATTTTAAAAATAAAACTTTTTTTGCAGATTTATTAAAAAAGCTAAAATATCACAAGGTCCTAAGTATTCAGACCCTTTCCTGTGACACTCATATTTAACTTAGGCGCTGTCTTCTAATCATCCTTTATTTGAGTCCAGCTGTGTTTGATTGTACTGATTGGACTTGATTAGGAAAGCCACACACCTGTCTATGCAAAACCTTACAGCTCACAATGCATGTCTGAGCAAATAAGAATCATAAGGTCTGCCTGAAGAGTTCAGAGACAGAATTGTGGCACGCACGATCTGGCCAAGGTTAAAAAATTTAATTGTTGCACTTAAGGTTAGTGGTGGGCAAAGCGAGGCTTTATGAAACACTGAAACAGTCGAAGCAAATGTGTCGAAGCTTCGAAACGTTTCGAAACCCCACTCTACGGTGACACCTAGTGGTCATTTTTTTACGTATTGCTCTGGAACAGCTTCAGCAAAGAACAGTTGAGCAAATTGAGGTATTAAACTCCACTTTGTAAATATTACCTACAAGTGGTTTAGTGGAGCGGTTAGGGTTCCTGACTACCATGTGGGCATACTGGGTTCGAATCCAGGGAGAGACAGCTCTTTTGAAATGCTTTAAATATCAGTTTGAATGGCCCTGTTCTTGTATCGTTTTGTTTCAACATTGGTCTGACATCCGAATAAACACTTTGTGAATAAATATGTCTTGTTTTGGTCAAAAAACAGGGTTGTTGCTAGATCAGACACGGTTGTGGCAGGACGTTAACAATAATTATTTATATTATTCATTAAATTTCCCATTTATTGTATTTTATGTCTACCCAAAAACTAAACCCAACCATCAGAGTACTGTAAAAAATGAATTATTGTTCTACAGTGTTAAAAAACGATGCTGTATTGATGGCGTATCAGCAGCTGTATCCTATTTGGACTACACCATAAAACAGTAACATGATTAAAATACATAAAATCGTGATTTCAGAGTATTTGTAGAAGTCGGCATTCAAACCCAAAAGTAATTTGAAGCTCAGTTACAACATGCACACGCACGGTCCACTAGGCCATAACAGACAGAAGAATTGTCAGACCCTGTCAGTCAAATGCGCATTCGCCAGGTCTCGAAACGCTTCTGAGCTGATGGATGCTTTGAATCGCTTTATTCACATGACCAAGTGTTTCGAAACACTTTAGTCACGTGACCTGGGTGTTTCGGATCATGCTTCGGTGCAGTGTTTCGAAACACTTGCACTTCAGGATCTCGACACTGTGTCGAAACGTCAGTTTCACGTCAGCCATCCCTACTTAGGGTTCCTAAGAGCACAGTGGCCTCCATAATCCTTAAATGGAAGATGTTTGGGTCGCCCAGAACCTTTCCTAGAGCTAGTCTTCTGACCAAACTGAGCTTGGAGAAGAACCGGGGGAGAAGAAACTTGGTGAGAGAGGCAAACAAGAACCCAAAGTCACATCACTTTATGGCAGAGTGGCCAGACAGAAGCCTCTCCTTCCAGTGCAAGACACATGAAAGCATGCATGGAGTACAATTCTAATTGAATTAAGTAGTAGAGGTGTGAATCTACACTGGACTCACCGTTCGGTTATGATTATCATTTCACCAATTTGGTTCAGTTCGATATCTCGGTGCATCACGATACATTGACAATGCTATCCATAGACAATTTTATATTTTACTTCACAGCACAACAATTCTTGTATTAAAATGTATTTTTAATAGGGCTGTCAAAATTAGCGCGTTAACGCACCAGATTAATTTGAAATATTTAACGCGTTAAAAAAAATGAACACATTTAACGCAGTTGCAGTTTTTTTTTATTTCCAGTTGTGGCCGACGTGTGTTCGGGGCCGGCGCGTCTGTAGAGGCGACCTAGGTGGCCGTAGAATAGTGAGCGAACCCCCCCTGTTCTCACTTTCATCCGCGACACCCACCCCCTCCCTCCCAGTCCTTCCTTTCATCCGCTAACCGGTCACTTTCTATTTCACTTTCGAGTTGAGGGCGGGCGGCATGAGTGCCGTTCGCCTAGAGAGCCAGGTCAGCTTGCTCCAGCTCTGAGTGCGTTTAATGTGCAAAGAAATATGGATAAAACCAAGGAAGCGCTTTTAGAAGGAAAGTTTTAGTATAAAACAACTAAGGTTGCATCACCTAAAGGGAGTGCGCTGTACTGTTCTCTCTCTCTCTCTCTCTCTCTCTTTCTCTCTCTCTGCATTTTGGATTTTTTTTTTCGTGATTAATCATGATTAATCACAAGAAAAGGTGTGATTAATTAATTTTTTTAATCAATTGACAGCCCTAATTTTTAATAATAATAATAATTTTTAATAATTTTAATAAATTTTGAATACATTTTAGATGTATTTGTAATACAATCTCGTCCTTTAATACAGTAGTCAGATATATGAACTGTACCTTTACTTTTACCTGCACAAAGAAAACACTTCTTTTGAATGCATCAAACAAATCTCAAGCACATGCAAATAACAACATGAGCATTTATAGCAAACGAACAAATGCAAATATTATTCCGCTTGCTTTTTGAACGTTGTCAAGCGAGTTGTTGTTAAACTGGTGATTGGTCACACGCTCAACAGAAAGGGCTGCGATTGGCAGTAACGTGCTGGCATTGTTCACCGATAAGTGACACTGATAAAGGGACGCGGCGATCACAGCTGATCCATGATAGACACAGAGAAGAAAACTTGCTCTGCAGACACGCTCATGTCTGTATCCACAAGTATCGCTATAACAGCCGAGAGGAGAGGAAACGTCACGCCAGCAGGTCAAATGGGCCACAGTGAGAGAGAGAGAGAGAGAGAGTAATGGAGTTTACCTTCATTTTCTCCAGCAGTGAAATAGGGGCTTCTGCTGTAACTTTACTGTCAGTGAAAAACTGTCCAGCAAACATGAGCAGTGAATTATGCAGAGATTTCACACAGATAGCACTCCTCCTACCTAAATTCAGCAGGCCAGCTACACTGACTCTGCCTTTTATTTAAGAGAATGAAGTGTGTCAACTAATAAGCACAGTAAATCTCACCAAAGCTTGCTGTGTTTCATAAATTGTTTTTTTATTATAACGAAATAACAAATACTGCATTTTTTATTGTGATAGCATGTATAATATGAATATATAAGTTTGTTTTACTTTTTATTATATATTTTTTCCTTTTATCAATATGCTGTAGGTCGTTTGTATAGTCTGCTTTATTGTTATTGCTTTGGCAACATTGTGTTATATTTGACATTCATGCCAATGAAGCTCTATTGAATTGAATTGAACTGAACTGAATTAAAAGTGAGAGTGAAGCATAAAGGTGCATATAAGCAGTTAAAAAAAAATTATATGAAAATTTTCATGGTATGATAAACAACCATGAACGGGTTCCACCCGTGATACCATTACAACCTTATTTTACACCAGAGTATACTTCTGACAGGACACCCCAACTTACATCAAGAATATGTCACATCTAGAGATGTATTGATTTATTTATTTTTTTTGTTCTTGTTATCCTGTGTTTTGTTTTACTCTGCTAAGCATCAGGTGATTTTTGAGTCCGATTTGTGCATTTAAAATCCTTTGACACACGGCAATCAATTGATTGTCCTGCTTATTCCATGGTCATTTGCTAAGCAACAAACAATTTACAATTACGTTTTGCTATTTGCAGTGCATTATTTGACTGAATTTTGGTCAGTTAATACTGTGACAGTGATTACTCATCTTCGTGTCCCCCCCACACTCTGTAGTGTTTGAAGTGATTGCACCTCTTATTCAGCAATGTTTCATATCGACGTCAATACGAATAAGCAAAAAATTTGAACCCAAGACAATTCATATGAACGACTCTGAGTCGACTTTTTTTTTTTGAGAATCAAACGGTGCACATTCAGATTTAAACTTCAGATGGATGATTGCATTCATTTAAAAGGTGCCAAACACAGCATGAAAGTAATTTTTAAAAACAAAAACCCAAACACAAACCCCAAAAGTAAATTTTACTCATTTTCAAATTGCTTGTAGAGAAGCCATTTGGGGAAAAGTGTCTTTATCATTATGGAGCATTTTGGTCACACACTGTTGAATTGAATTGACCGATTCAAATCACAAAATGAATTGACGGATTCAGAGACTGCATAAGTGAATGAAGCTGTTTTTATATTAATCTTAAAGTGCTTACAAGTCTAAATAAAATTTTTATTGAAAATTTCTTGAAATTGGCTGTGTTGATGTTACTGCCACCTTTCATAGAAATATTAAAAAAAATATCTAAACTGGATGATAGCAGGATAGAAATGTTAAAATACGAGACAATCCCGGAAAAAAACAGGAGGGCTGACAGGTATGACAAAGTTTGAATCTCTCCAACTTGCGCATCCACTGGGTCCATGAATGAGCTCAACAGGAGAGCAGGCAGAGTTTAGCAGCTGCTGAACAGCTGTGCTAAAACTATGTCCAGAAACTTTCACTCATAGCAGCTGCTATGGGTACTACTAAAGATTGGGGAAGTGCATTTATTTCAAACTGTGATCAAAACTGACTGGAACTAGATGCGCGTTTCAACAAATTTAATGCACACCCTCCAGCCAACCAGAATCAAGAGTTTCAACAGACCATGAAATAAAGACAGCTATTTAACTAGACAAATAGCTAGCAAGTAAGAAAGTATGTTACAATCCTGACTACATAACAATTGATGCTACTAAGCAATCTGGTTAGGTCCCTCACCTGCAGAGCATCTCAGTGAGTCGAACAAAGCCCACATAGGCGAGTTCAAATGCCCCCCTGTGACGAGACTGTAGCAGCTGCTTCCGAAAGTACATTCCCACACTTTCCACCTGGAAGACAAAATAAAGATTAACAACATGAATGTGTGAAAATACGTAACCTTATGCCTTAAAATACCGACCTTAAGCCATATACCTAAAAATAAAGTGGCATGTGGTTAGCTATCCCATTGAGATGTTTAAACAAAATGTTCAACGTATTGAAATGTGACACCTGCATAAAGTAGCCAGTCACACAAACATGTGTCAGTTTGATTTAGTTCTGAGATTTGCGCTGAATTCAGTTCTATGTTGAAGAGCATCAAGATGACAGAAACCTTTTTTTTTTTTTTGTATGCGCACAAGATAACCAAACATCCGCAACCAATTAAACAGAGGACAATCTTCTCCTGCGTACACTTTTCGTGCAGTCTCACATGCTCTGCAGAGACCCTCAGTGGTGTGCCTTTTTGGGACTTAAAAAAATGTGTTAGACTGTAGTTTCTAAGTAGTTTCTGTTATTTTCAAGACAATAAAAACCTCCATCTCCTCAGGTGAGGAAAACACCTTGTCAGTTGAGTCGTGGGTGATGCGCTAGATAGATAAATCCACTCCTTACACCAGCTTTCCGGAGATGCTTCCTTACGTCACTGAATGAATGTCGATGCTTCATTATTTCAGCCGGGAGGTCAGGAAAGATGTGTATCTGCCTGCCCTCGTAATGCAAAAGAAATTGTTGACGAGCCAGTAGAAGAATTTTTTTTCTTTGTTTGAAAGTGATGAATCCGGTCCATCATCACGTGTGTCCATGTGCACCTACTATGGAGAGCTGCTAGCCCAGCTGATGAGTGCGGTCCACTTCCAACAGCTTAGAAAAGTTGCTTGCACCCAGTAGGTCAGAAAAAACTTTGTCAGAAATGTTATGGGTCGCCAATTCTTGATCTTCTCAGGTAACCCAACAATTTTAATGTTTTGCTGCCTAGAACGAGCCTCCAAGTCGATCACTTTACTATGTAGGGCTTCATTTTCTGACTCCATTTTCGCGCACTTCTGCTCCACCAGAGTAATGCGGCGATCATAATCCACAGTAGTATTCTCAACCTCCTTAATTCTGTCCCAGATGCTCACTAAATATGCTTGAGTAGATGGCAAAGATGCTTCAAGGAGATCGAATTGATTAGTCAATGTTTTGCTTATATTTTGTATTGCCAGAAGAATGGTGTTAGATACCGCCTCAGACTCTACACTTAACTTAGAGGTTGATGCGGCCTGATCAGCCATCCCTGGTGGTGACTGAGCAGAAAGATCATTTGATGGTTTATCCATCTTCTTTCCTTTTTGAGCTCGAGGCTTAGTCATTATGGCAAAATTATTGGCAATTAAAAACGATTAATCAAAATAATGACCAAATAATGTCAAAAAAAGAGAAGAGGACCACTACTCCATTTAGCACACACCTTTCAATTTTCTCTTAACAATTTATTTTAACTTTAGGCATAACCAAATATTCATATGTAAATATTGTGTGGTTTTGACAGCTTAAAAACAAAAGAAGTGAACAATAATATAGTCCTTCAATAAAATACGGTACGATAGGCTTTGCATATAAACAAATGCAAAGGCCAAAAGGCTTTAAAGCACATGAAACTACCATTACACTAGTTGCGTCATTATAAATAAGTCTGGTAAATATAACTCGACCACCAAGTTAATATTTCTTAAAATTTGATCGGAATGTATGTTATGTTGAACAGTAGATCTACATTGAGAAAGCAGATCAAAAGATTTAAAAGCAGATTATAAAGACATTTTAATTAGCTAGAATTAATCAACAAAGAAGCAACTCCCTGGGAATTGAGCTCAAAAAGGTCAGCTTAATGGAAAAGTATGCACTTGACAATATGGGTTTTATAGTTCCTCATTTTACTTCACTGGCTTATGTAACGGAGGGCTCAGTAGGTTCCATCACATCATGTCTGAGAGGTGTGTACTGTATGTATGCCTGTGAATATGTGAATATAGCAGTAATTATGCTTGTGTCTGACCTGGTCCTCTGTGATGACTCCTCTGCCATCAGGGTGTGTGAGATGACAGCACAGGGGCATGCTGTGACACAGATGACCCAATAACATAGACACCTCTTTCATGGTCCTCCAGCAACATACCAGCACCATCTGAGAAGTGACTCGATAGGCCTCTCCATTACCATCACCTAAACAATATAAATGCATGCATAACCAAACACTCTGACACACTGATCAAATGTTTGCCTCTCATGAACAGAGCATATATTACAGAAACATTATTTTAAATTATTACATAAGCATTTTAAATATTATTTTTATTAGACCTAGAATCCATTTCAAATTAGGGGTACAACTCTCTGTTGACATTTTGGAAATGAAACTAAATTGAGTAAAGTTCTGTCTAATGACCACACATTTCATACTGATACATACTGAATGCAATATATATATATATATATATAGTTACATACACATCTATGTGAGCTCAATTTATCTGGGAGCGTTTGTGTAAGTGTATATACTTGTTGGCGAGATATTTGCTTTACTTTGCCTTCCGCACAGTGGACTCTATGCCTAGGCGCTTTTGGTGAACAGTCATGACATTAAACTTCCCGCATTTAAGATCTGTATTATTCAAACTCGATGATCTACACTGCCTGACGGAGGCACAATATAACGAGAGTCTCTCAAAATACCAGCACAGGCTGAACACGGACACCAGCCGAGCACCGAAGGATATTGAAACTTGACTTTCACCTTGGAATTTGACAAGATATTGCCTTTCACCTCTGCACAATTAGACACTTACAAGAATGCCCTGGAGAACTGTACAGCATCACTTGTTTGCACAACAATAAACAACACCCTCCTGGGATCATTGTTTTAACTGCAACACTTGTGTGTTTGCATTTTCACTCTCCCTTGCGACAATATGAACATGTACTTTAGTATTCTATAGGCTCCGCTGTGACTCAAGATGCTTATAGTATTTGTAAATGTCTTTTGATTACATTGAATGCTTGAACTAAATGAATATGTCTATTGAAGAATCATTTTCTGACGCATACAGATGAATAAGGCCAGTGCTACCAAGCTAAGTCAATATTAAGCAATTAAAGCTTGTTAGTTATGTGAAAGAGCACGTGGATGGGAAATCATGCGCTCACTTTATTGCATGCATAGTTATGTCCCATACATTCATATTTATGATACTTATAACACACTTTAACTTTGATGTTAATGAAACCATAGATTTGCCACTTTCCCTTTTGCAAATGAATGAGAGAACTGAAATCCAATTTTCTGATTGACACCCTGGGCTTAGACAAAGGCTATATACATATTATATTTTGTATCACAAAATTTGCAATTGCAGTTGTAGTATAGTTGTCTACTTCAATTTGCAGAATAAAAAAGGATTTTTTTTTATTCTAGTGCAATTTCATCAATATTTTTCCCATATTTTCACATGTATCTTAACGATCTTGTTTAGTGTGAGGGGCAGCACAAAAGTCTGCCTAGAACGGCAGATGAGCTTGCTCTGGCCCTGCATATGACCATGAATCAGCTATTAACACAGCAGAGTGATTACACCACATCAGATACACTGTACATCCACTGATATAATCCAATATTGCACTCACTTGTCAAGTGAATGTTTAAAATTTCAACTTATTTATGCCTCCATCTCAATAACAGGCAAAATGGTTTATTAGCCTATGGCTAATAATAGACATTATTTAGCCACATATGCAAGTAATTAACTGGCACTGTAGATGATTGCAACACATTTTGTGATACTAATACAAAAAGGCCAATAAAGTGGGGAAACTCTAGGGAAGATAAAATGTGTTTGTACCTGGGTTACAGATTGGTTGTTTATGGACAGTGCTCTCTAGTTCTTGTTGCTCGATGTTGTGGCCGGTTGCATCGGGCTCCAGCTTTCTGGCAGTAGTGAAAAAATCGTTTGAGTCACGAGGTTGAATCTCTTGCAGAATGTTCTGTAGACCAGCAGAGGAATCTGATGAAATGGAGAAATATTTATTGCAATTACATGTGCAAATGCAAAGTGGGCTGAAGTTTAGCTAAATCAGTGTATAGTTTGTAATGTTGCATATTTCAAGTGAGAAGCTTTAGCATGCTCATTTACACCAACTATAATCACTTTGTGAGGCTGTATTTTTACAGACTATATATTTTATGTGCAATGGGAATGCATGTGTACTAGGTTTCCTTTTTTCCACACATTCACATAATTATGCATATAATTATTACAAAATATGTAATATATATGAGTTACTTTCTCTCATATATAGGACCTGCTCTGGTGTTTGTGTCACAGGGGAGTGGGGCACAACACTGATAAATGATTGGCTAAGAACATAGGCAATAACTTGAGCTCTACTTTTAAAGGAAGAGAGGGAGCATATACGTCAAAGTAAATAAAACCAGTTATAGGGGCCATTCACACATTGTGTCTCAAAGCACGTGAAAAGTGCAAGGTGAATCGCTTCCTTCAGCATTTTCTACACGCTTTCTGCTCACTCCTATGTTGTCTGTCGTTGCTAGGTGACCATCAAGCGTGTTCTCAGTGGATGACAAACTGACAAAACATTGCTTTACAAACTATGAAAATGATTGGTCCGTTCTTGTCACATGACTTGCAGTGGGCTTGCAGCATTCTTAAAAGTTGAGATGTTTTCAACTAATGTAATATATGCTACTACTGATACCCTCTCAGTCTTCTGAATAATCATGATGTCTGTGTTTAATTATTGTTAAAATGCAGATGTTATTACATGAGTGCTGGATGGATGGATAGATTAAAGCAGTATAAAAAAAGGATGGATAGATAGATAGATAGATAGATAGATAGATAGATAGATAGATA
>CAIGQZ010032254.1:1771611-1793267 GCA_903798205.1 Danio tinwini | reverse complement strand
ATAGATAGATAGATAGATAGATAGATAGATAGATAGATAGATAGATAGATAGATAGATAGATAGATAGTATTGAGAAGCTTGACAAAAAGTGTAATATATGCTACTACTGACATCCTCTCAGTCTTCTGAATAATCACGCTGTCTATGTTTAATTATTGTTAAAATGCAGATGTTAATACAGGAGTGATGTGGTTTGTCTGTGTATGTGAGATTATTTTGTCTGTTTACATGTATGAGTAAATCATGGAGATCTCAGAACAGGTGTTCAGGCTGTTTTAATCTTTGTTTTTACTTGATGCATCGACACAAGCATCCTGACCTGATCATGAAGCTTACGGAGCATCAGATCCACTGTCACAAAATGGAGAGCAAATCTTGTGTGCTCAGTCTGTTAAAGAGCAGAAGAGATTGAATGTATCTGTGCCAACTAATTCTAAACCCAAGTGGCTATAGTCGTTGTCTAAACTCAACACTGCCACAGCCTGTTTGTTTATGGTAAGACCTACCTGTGGCTGGTTTGGGCACTGCTATTTGGAGAATGAAGGTGCACTCACTCTATTGGTGCACCCCCTTTTATTTTTAAATACAGATCTACACAACTCACATGAATTACCTATTTCATAATGAAAACAATGAATTTCACCAAAAAGGTGACAAGTTTGCACCCCTGGAAAAGTAAATTAGCCAATATAGCTAATCACTTAAATATATATATTTTTTTAAGTAGCGTGCCCAACATTGTTAGATAGACCCCCAAAAATTGGGAACATCCTCTTAATTAAAGAAACATGTACCAGATTCTGCATCCATGGGAATGAGGCCCTCAGGGGAAGAGCTCTGAACTACAGGTGATACAACATCAGACATTCTGTAGCACAGGGCTATGAGTTCTGACACAACAGCCCTCCATTGAGTCAGCAGTACAAGTGATCTAAACACAGAAATATATCAACCACACAAAATGAACACCAACATCTCTGTAAATAGATGAAAAGATGATTAAAGGTGTAGTGTGTGAGAGGACATACCCAGTGTTTTGCTGATGCAGAATTGCAGTGATGCAATGTGCTCTGCCATATAAAGGAAAGGAAGCAGCAGCTTGCAAAAGAGACGACTCTGCCTTCAGAATCTCATCCTTCAGACATTTCATCAGCCACTGCACCACTGAAACATTACAAATGTGTTCTTTAATTTAAATGTCAACTGTAGTGGAAATTCATTTATATACATTATAAAGGTCTGTTCTTTTATTCTTCCATGAAAATGTACTGTTTAAGGTAGACCAAGTGTGACCACTTTAACATCTGTTCATCACCAGATAAGATCTGGATAAGTACATGGTGATTTAACAAGCTACATGTTCGGATGGGATGTAAGACTGAAATATAGATGTTCAACAATGAAGTTGAGCGCTGATGTAACTGTGATTCGTCCTGTATGTCACTGATGACCTTGTGGGTATTACAAACTAGATAAAAAGAGAACGCACTCTGTTTCGGCGTCTCACTCTCTGCAGAAACCTGTGTTGCTGTATGATTGTCTGACCTTCTTTGCAAGGAATAAAACCTTAAAAGACACTTTGGGTAAGAATTTGTCTTCTTGACCACTGAGAGAGCCTCCTTAAAAGAAAATTGCCACTACAATTTGGTGTCAGAATAGTGGGATGTCTTGGAGGAACTTTTCCGGACCCTGCGGACGATGACTGATTATCCTGGGACTTTGTGTCACAGCCCTGCCCCAAGTGTTGAGGGACCGACCACTGGGCTCTGAGAGGAACCCCACTGACATTTGGGAAAAAAAGGAACTCAAGTGGCATCTGAACTCTCTGATAAGACACAAATTCCTTGTTTATTACTGAAAGATAATTGAACAGTTTTGGGCATTTAATTGGGCAGTTAAAAGGTTTTCACTGTGACTTGGGCCATCACCATACTGGTAGATCTGTCTAGGTATATATATATATATATATATATCTGTATAGGTAAATCAATGACAAATGTCTAATTTCCACTAATGCAACATGTTGGTAGTTTGTATTTTTTTCTAAAGATATTATGGATTTTTATTTTGAACAGTGGTCTAAATAGAATGTGTTCATCATAAAGCAAATTCAAAAACTTGCAAAGTCTCTTTAGAAAACTTGGTTTAACTTGCTTTTAATGTTAGCAGATCTCTGCACCAGTGTTTGTGATGTGCTCTTTGCTGTTTCCTGCCTTGACTCCCTTGTTATCATGCATTAGTGTTGCTCATTAGTCTGTATGTATTTAAGTTTCTGTGTTTTCTCAGTTCATCTTCCTGTCTCGTCTTTTCCTACACCCAATGTCCTACTGTGGGCCTAAGTTGATGTATGCATTTGGAGTTTCAGAAATAAATAAGTTAATAATTTCTCCATTGTTTCTTTGTTTTTCCTGTTGGCTTCATCAGTGACAAATATAGACTACTACAATGTTTTTCAGCTTTTTCAAATCAAAGCTTTGTCTATAAATTGCCTTTAAAGGTGCAGTTTGTAAGTTTGACCCCTAGTGATTGAACTAGGTATTGCATTTAAACATTCAAACAAACGCAAGCGCAGGTTGCCAGATTGACCAACAGGATCGAGCCAAAGGGCTGATTTAAGGCTGATTTAAATTGTGTTCTAAATAAAAGCAACGGCACACGATAGAAGGAATATTTTCTATATTAAAAGCTGTTTTTGTTCTAAGCAACACCTCGAATTGATATATTAGAAACGGCTTCTATTTCTTGCAGCTAAACAACAGAAAACTGACAATGATCACCTCAGGTACACCTCATGTGCTTTATTCAGTGTTAAATGTTAACACTGCAAGTTTAAATACAATTTTACATGGCATTGATTGTCATACTACTGAAAACAGCAGCAGATAGTTTATATTAGATCTTGAAAATAAAGTAAACTGTTTGAAATTGCACTTTAGAACTCTGAAATGACCCAAACCAACACATATCAGTGATTCAGCGTGTGCATTTAATAATGTTAAAGAGGTTTAATATGTATTAAGCAGATTATAAACGCTACCATTTCGTGAGTGAATGCATATTCTGTGCTTCTGAAAGACTGTATTTAAATTGTTGTTGTGTTTAGTTTGGTGCAAACAGCCAAATCGCTTTTCACTGCAAATCTCGTCACGTAGCATGTTTTGACACAGGGTTACAATGTAACCTACTCACCTAATGTTTACGCTCATAATATTTATATTATTTACCAATTAATAACCTCACATGGAGCTCTGAACCTCACATGGAACTCTGCCTCCACTAAGGCAACCCGGGGTGCTGAAATATAATTGGCTAAACTGGCATTGGGTAGGTTAAAAAGAATCTATTTTCAAAGCAGAATATCTGACATCAACAATGTTTTTCAGATAAAACATTTTTTCACTTTGCATGTTTCTTAAATATCTGCAAACATATTATGGTGTTTTAAGTTTTAGACGAGTCAAACTTACAGCAACTTTAAACTGAAGGACAGAAATCAAAGGGCAAATTTATTTTATTAAAAACATTTTAAATCTCTGCACTTCAAAGATAAATGAAAGTCTTGTGAAATCAGAATGACATGAGTGAGTCATTTAAATTTTTTAGGTTAAGTATCCGTTAATTTTTTTTATATTTGTCCTGATTTGATCATTTATTTTTAGAATTCTAACATTCACATATTAAAGGAATTGCTGAAAAATAACACTGTACTTGAACCAACAATCTTTTCCTCTGTCTTTAAATCTGAGAATAAAATACCTGTCAGCGCATTCTGTTCTAGTATGGAAGCTTCAGGCACTTGCGACTGGATCAGTGCTGGTGGCTGGAAAGGAACGTGATGCTTTTTGATACAGCTGAATAATGCATCCTGCAGACCCTCCTGGTGCAGAAGTAGGTTGAAAAGATGGGCAGATGTGATGCTATCAAATGGTTTGTTGCTGATGCTAAGGTCCAGAGCAACCTGTAGCAAAGACTGAAGCCTTTCTGGTACCTACAACGATGAGAAAAAATATTAATATTTAAAATAGCTTACCACACAATAGAGAATTAATTGAAACTGCAAAATCTACATACTTTTCAAGTACTATTAAAAACAATCAAACTAACCCTAGAAAGCTGTTTAATGGAAAAAAAATGTTTTTGTATTTAGAAAAGCTTAAAAACATTTGGAAGCTAAACTAGCTTTGAGAACAAAGAGAAATTCTCCCTCAGTCTGTTGTTTTTGAGTCATTTCATTCTTTATCCCGGAGCGTCCTCTGTTGAACACTCTACCAATGACAAAGCTGATTCCAGCAGCAAGGGGCATAGTAGCTGAAGGTTGATTCATCCTACTTTGACTGAACTCTTGAAAATTCTAATTTACTTGATCCTAATGATCTGAGTGATCTGTTAGGTTTGTATTTAGTGAGCATATCTGTAATACATTGAGGTCTGAGGGCATTTACTGATTTATAGACAAGTAATAATACTTTAAAATCGATTCTGAATGTACAGTATGTCACAGAAGTGAGTACACAAACTCACATTTTGCAAATAAACAATCATAACTGTTCACGAGGAGTAAAACCTAAAAAAAAATGACACTTTGCGATAACTGTAAGTAGGGAGTACACAGCTTCTATAGCAGTCTAAAGTTGCTGAAAATAACTCAACACAGTCATTAATGTTAAAACCACTGGCAACAAAAGTACACCCCAAAGTGAAAATATCCAAAATGGGCCCAATTAGCCATGTTCCCTCCCTGGTGTCACGTGACTTGTTAGTGTTACAAGGTCAAGGCTGAATGGAGAGCAGGTGTGTTCAGTTCATTATCGCCCTCATTCTCTTATACTTGTTGCTGGTTCAACATGGCACCTCATGCCAAAGAACTCTCTGAGGATCTGAAATAAGAATTTTTGCTCTACATAAAGATAGCCTAGGCAACAAGAAGATTGCCAAGAAACTGCCCTCAAACTGAGCTGCAGCATGGTGGCCAAGACTATACAGCGGTTTAACAGGTCAGGTCAACCAAAGTTGAATTTAAATATTTAAATTTATGTTGTGTTTTGTCTGGTGCAAACAGCCAAATTCCTCATCACTGCGTATCTCGTCACAAAGCGTGTGGATAGGACACGTGGTTACAATGTAATCTGCTCACCTAATGTTTACGTTCGTAATATTAATCTTTTGCTAATTAATAACCTCATGTGGAACTGAATCTGTCTCATTTCGAAGTCTGCTATGTCGCATTTTACAGTCACAGACGCATGCTTTCAGAGTCTTTCTGAATGAATGAATCAAATACGCTGTTTTCCAACAAGGCAACCCGGGGTACTAAAATATAAAAGGCCAAACTGGCATTGTGCAGGTTAAATTTATCTAAACAAAGACAGAGTTCCGGCATGGAAAAAACATTTTCAAAGCAGAATATCTGACTTCAGCATTGTTTTTCAGTTAAACAAGTATGTTCCCTTGGGATGTTTCTTAAATATCTGCACACGTATTATGGTATTTTTATGCTTTAGAAGAGTCAAAAACTTACATACAGCACCTTTAAACAAAGCTCACTTGTGCAAAGTGCACACACAGCTTGTAAGCTTGCATTTAATAGAGTGACGATGGTGGAGAGAACTAAACGGTCAAGAATATGGTTGTATTTCCCGAGTGGACACCAACAATGCCAGTTGCAGCAAATGTGGAAACACAAGCAATCTGGCAAAACATCTTTCACAAATGCATTATCTGCAGACAGTCGACTGCCTAGCTAGTCAGGTACATATGCTAGCAGTCAGTCACATATGATCTCTATAAATTAGTATAATATTAATAGTTTAATTAACAAACAAATTCGGTTACACTGAAAAAAATACTTTTTCTGCAGTGGCCTAAATAAATCTTAAACATTAAAAATGCTTTTACACCACCGTATTTACAAATAGATGAATAATAATAAACTTTGCTTCTTAGGAAATTATGAAAACTGCTTTTTTTAAAACCTTAATGATACCCATCCCTAGTGAGTGTAAATGCATGCTAACTCCCTGACTCTGATAACTGAGTTCAACTCGCATGTTGTTGCACTAGTTGTGTAAAGCAGGGGTGTGTTTCCGAAAACCATCGTTAGCCAACTAAGGTCGCAAGTTGTATTGTTACAAATATTTGGCGCTTTCCAAATCCATCGTTCCAACAAACATTCGCAAACTGCATAGCAAACTTCTATGCTTGCATCTACACCTCTGGAGCTGTAGTTAGAAACCTGGCTGTGTTCTATTCCCAGTTACCCCCCCTATGCCCCATCCGTTTAGATTACATTCTAACATTTAAACTTGGGATGTTTTTTAAATAAAGCACTTAGGTCATCTCTGTTAGGTGTAATTTGCTTTCAAAGTATTTTTACAGTTCAGTTTTAGAGATCTTCATGTTTACAACTGCGCTCCCTTTCTCTGAAAACATTGAAGTTATTTTGAACACAGCCATGGTTCATGATGAAAGCTATAGGTGACCTATTATTTAAAAGCAGAATTTGCGTTACGTCTCTAAAGCTTGTGAAAACAAAAAACATAGCATACATTAATGATTTCATTTATAGTAGATTATTTATTAAATATCTGTACTGTATATGACATGGGCCTGCTGGTTAGAAGATTTCTGCAGTGGTTTGCATGTCAAATTGTAAAAGTAGACTTTTCAAAAAAAAAATTATAAATGAACAATATCCTATTTATTAATAGTAATAATAATAATAATAATAATCATCATCATCATCATTAATATTGTTATTAAAGTAGGATTTTTTTCATTTCCTAATAAATAATAAATATTAAATTTCATTTATTAAAAATAAGCCTCATTACTTATTTATTTATATGATTTATATATGAGATTAGAATTTGTGTTAGCTTTTGTAAGTGATTTTATGTTCATTTAGAATAGATTGTCGGCGCAATAGCCTAGTGGTTAGCGGCCAACATATGGTGCAGTAGCGCATCAGGGCGTACCGAGTTCGAATCCCAGCTCGAGGACATTTCCCAACCCTACTCTCCTCTCTCTCTCCTACTTTGCTTCCTGTCTCGTTACTGTTCTATCTAATAAAGGCAAAAAGGTCAAAAATAAATAAAAAAAGAAAAAAGAATAGAATATGTAATGTTCTCAATAATATTTGTAAAGGAAACATAGGTATATACTCGTATATACAGTTGAAGTCAGAATTATTAGCCCCCCTTTGAGTTTTTTTTTTTTTTTACATTTAACAGATGTTTAACAGAGCAAGAACATTTTCACAATATGTCTGATAACATTTTTTCTTCTGGGGAAAGTCTTATTGTTTTATTTCGGCTAGAATAAAAGCAGTTTTTAATATTTTAAAAACCATTTAAATGTTAAAATTATTAGCCCCTTTAAGCTACATTTTGTTTTGATAGTCTACAGAACAAACCATCATTATACAATAACTTGCCTAATTACCCTAACCTGCCTAGTTAAACTAATTTACCAGGTTAAGCCTTTAAATGTCACTTTAAGCTGTATAGAAGTGTCTTGAAAAATATCTAGTAAAATATTATTTACTGTCATCATGGCAAAGATAAAATAAATCAGTTATTAGAGATGAGTTATTAAAACTATTATGATTAGAAATGTGTTGAAAAAATCTTCTCTCTGTTAAACAGAAATAATAAGCTAATAATTCAGGGAGGCTAATAATTCTGACTTTAACTCTATTTGAGTTACTGTACAAGCTGTAAATTATTATTATATTTGAACATGACCCAATACTAGTCTCAGAGTCAGACTCTTGTTTACACTGACCTGGAGTTGCACTGATAAAGGGGGCAATTTCTTTAAGAGGTTACACGCAAGCTGTTTGACTTCAAGAAAGTTGCTTGCAAGACAGAACAGCACACCTTGGACATGAGATGCACTTACAGACTCTCCAAGCGCAAAACCACCCGTACCTGAAAGAAAGATTGAACAAATTAATTTCTTAAATTTGGTTTATACAAGTTTGATGTCACAAGTGTGTAAAACAACAACAACAACAACAACAACAACAACTAAGCAGTGTCTTAAGAATCATTTTTATCATGTCTCCAAAGTAATGCAAGTTGTAAGTTTACAGCTCGGATGTGGCTTTTTTCTAACAAATGGCAGGATAATACTTTTAGGCAAGACCCGGAAACAAGATTTTCTTCAACTAAACTTGTCATGGCAGTTTTTGTTTCTAATAACCAACTAAATTGTACATTTAACTGAACGTCATGCTGCACTAGTTCAGATTTTTCGATGAACAACACAGCAACAGCGAGTTCTCATTAGAGGATTCTGTTTTGAAGCTACCCAAAAATTCTCCTGGTCTATCTCTTCTTCAATTTTTCACAGTTTTGGTGCCATTACATCCAGACGGAGACTGAAATCACTCCAGACAGAATCTTTCCAGCTTAACTGCAATTTAAAGTCAAACAGCTGAGGTCACATTTTCTCAACAATTTGAGGACCCAGATAGATGTTGAACCTACCAGAATCCATTAAGCTCAAAGATCAGACTTCACTCCAGACTGAATCTTTTCAGCTCAACCACGATTTGATGAGTTTTCACTCTATAAAAAAAACACCATGCAGACCAATACCATTTGGTTACCCTCTGCACTATCAGAGAAGACTTAACAGACAGCTGTGGGTTTGGTTAGCCAATTTATCCTCTTGTTTTTTTAGAGATGAAAGTTATATTTTGAGAAGTTTAGCATTTTGTGCTAAAATATGTTATCCTCTGTTGAAGCAGGGAAGATTGACATTATGGGCTCTATTTTAACGATCTAGGCGCAAAGTCGCAAAAACAATAAAGGGCGTGTCCGAAATCCACTTTTGCTATTTTAAGGACGAAAAATACACTTTGGTCTAACAGGGTTGTGCTTATTCTCTTAATGAGTTATGGGTGTGTTTTGAGAATAAATAAATCAGAGTCTCATTTCCCATTCCCTTGAAGAGTTGGTTGCGTCACGCCATGGCACATTTGCTATTTTGAAAAACTGAACGCTTCACTGGCGGAAAAAAAAGTTAAACAGTAAAGTCAATCTGCCTTTACTTTCACTTTCTTTTTCTCTCTTTCGTGGATAAGGAAATGGTGTTGTATGCAAAGACATCCATTAGCCTACATTTAGTTTGTTAAGCGCAAAGATTTGTTTCAAAACTATTTCTAAATTCAGTTCTAATTTCCAGCAAATGAATAAATGATCAATAATAACAACAAGTGTAGTCAAAAAGCTAGTTATATCCAAACACACATGCTATGACCATTTGGTCTAAAACCCAACAGGTGGACAAATCTAAGCTTGTTTTTAATAAAATAAATATGCATATAATAAATAATACCACTACTAATAATAACATTATACTAAAGCAAGTTGTCGTGAATAAACTGAAAAAAGCCACCCGAGATGAAGGCATGGAGGCAGTGTTTTTTTATATTTATGTGGAAAGTTATAATTTTTGTAATATTTTATTCCTTTAATTCTTTTTCATTTGTAAAGATGTTGTTATTGCTGTACATCCTGCACGTTTTAAGCAATGTGTAAGCAAGGCGCATTACTAAAGCGTTCTTTGCTGGACTTTAGACCTGCTTTCAGTTCCTCAACATAGCAACATAGCAACACACCAACAATGCGCCTTAATACACCTCTTTTCTAAACTGGAATACCCATAAGTGCACAAAGTGGCACAAATGGATTTACTATTTAAACAACTAAACAACTAAAAAAAGGGTTGCATTGGTCTGAAAATAGCAACAAGTTGTGGTAAACATGTCTTGTGCCTTACTGTATGATAGGGCGTGAAGTGCTAGCAATTTGTGTTTGTCCTCTGCTTTGCCAGGGAAGGTTAACTGTGTTAACATACAGTCTGTTGATCAGAGAAGTTTTAGTGTTTTGTTTGTGTGGTAACCAGAAAACTCACAAAATATTTAAGAAGAATGCTAGACAGATCCCAGTGCAACTCAGAGCTAGAAGAGCAAAACAAAGAGCTCTGTTGCTAGAGTAGCATCTTTGTCAAAGAAACTGAACCCCAACAAAGCTTCAGCTAAGGTGTGATGTTGAAGAAATCAATAAACCTGATAATATTTATCCAGACCCACCGAATTGATTGACAGCTGCATATTAACATGTCTCCGTAGTAACGTGTATAATCTAATCAACAAGACAGGATGTGCGCAAAGCAACCAGGGAATAAAAGATCTGTTCAGCTCTCTGTGATCATCAATCATCATCAAATGTGATTAAGAGTGAGTTTTACAAGTTTAAAATGTTTTAAAACAGTGCATGTGTTTAATGAATTACAGTGATTTACTTCAGCTTTACTTTATCACCACAGCCGCGTGTCAGAACAATTATAAAAGAAGACGCTTCAATCCCGGTTTGTGGACGTTAAATCAGGATTATTTTATAGAGTAACGTAACAGATATCCATACAGCTGTGGATATTAAATTGTATCCTGTCACATTTGCGTGCAAAAACATTGCAAAGCTAAACGCGCGCACTGTCTGTGTGTGCGCGTGTCCACGCTGTGTGTGTCTGTGTGTATCTATCTGTGTTTGTGCGTGAATTTTGTAAGGACATTGTGTGTGACTCAACGTTGCAACTCCACAACAAATGCATCAAATACTCATTGGTAAAGTTCTTACTGTAGTATTTCTCACAAACGTTACGTGAGATCTGCTTCCTTCTTGTCTGTCTGTTGTCTGACGCAGCCGAGGGAGGAGATTAAGGCACACTGACAGGCACGTGGAAACGGTGAGCGTGAAGGACTAGCCTTAAAGGCACAGTACACAAAAACCACTTACCTGCTTCTCAAGAGTTATAAAATACAAAATTATGAAAAGTATAATAAAAAAAAAAAATCGGATGGGTGTTTGAAGCTGAAACTTTACAGACACATTCTGGAGACACAAAAGACTATTAAATCTGGAAAAAAAGATATAAAATCTGGAAAAAGTGGTTACCTAGGTGCCCTTTAAGTCTGCTGTTATTTCTGATCTGTGACATGCCAGTAAAGGTGATTTGAGAGAAGGCATATTGAAAATTCAAAAAAATATTGTGACCCAAACTAGATTGGTCTAGCGCAGGGGTCTCAAACTGCTAGCCTGCAGGCCTTTTACGGCTCACCCTCCTCCTCTCTCCGGCCAACAACGCCATGCCCCTGTTTTGTATGAAACCCCTGCCCATAGAGGTACAATTTGGCACAAGAACTCTGACAACAAAATTGCTATGTGCTACATTATATACAGGTGCAATTCTGGCATGTATATATTAAGACAATTAAATCTAACTTTGGACATGTCAGAAACAGCAAACACATTATTCTGAATTCAAGTTTCTACTGATAATGCAATCAGTATGCTTTCTTGCAGAATCATCCAATTGTGGATTTCTGACGGGTGTAGAACCAGTTCAATTGACAGGAACCTCCAGTTACCAAAAATATATCCAATCAGTGAGGAAGCTATACAGAGAATCAAACCTATTGTAAAAAACTACTGAAGTACCTGTAACTCACCCATTTAGCCGATGAAGAAAGCCAATGGGACATAGACACTCACCATAAACTACAGAGTAGCCAATAACCATATTAATAAAATCACCCCATTAATAGCAGATCCATCTACAATTTGGAATAGCTTATCATTTAATTGTAAATTATCACAGTAATTGATACGTCAACTGAATTTTATTTCTGTACCCTTGCACTCTGACAGCCAGACATGATTAGCATAGTCACAGGTGACTATGAGCGATACAGTCCATCTCCCTCCTGCCCTGTGTCTGTGTTGCCGGTGTGCAAAGCTGCTTTTTTATACATGTAATAAAACTCCCCTTTTTATGCAAACCTTTTCATCTTTTGCCACTAGACAATCCCACATAAACAAAGCCAGACAAACCCCCTTTCCTGACTTTTTTTTTTTCAAACTAGAGGTGGAAAAACACTCTGCTGAGGCAGGGGGGTTTAATGACCTTTTAAGGATTATGGAGGTCACTGTGCTCTTAGGGTGTACTCACACTAGGCATGGTTGCATTGAACACATGGTTGCATTGAATGCCGGGACACGATTGCACCTCTCCCCTCTCGGCCCACACTCGCATTGCATTTTACCTTCTGAGCCTGAGCACGCTTACATCATCGATGATGCAACTGTTCAGTTAGGAAGAGAAGCACTCTCCCTCAGTACAGGGGAGACTGCTTTAGTTATATTGTTTTGTATAATTTTATGTGGTTTGAGATGTGGTGACATGCAGTCAAATCTTTTGCTGAACAGATACACCACTTTCGATGCTCATGAATTTCATTCATGCTCGAAGCTGCTATTGCGGTAAGGGTAGAACAATGACGCGTGAGTCCGTTGTGAATCCTTTTCTCATGTTTATTTTTATCACATCTTGTGCCATCCTATCAGCGAAACAGCTCCATTCTCATTAGTAGCACCCGTCACCACAAACTCACAAAACACACAAACTCTGAAAATTGTTTCCTCTTTCCTTACTGCCCCACCTACTACCTGGCTTCCTTAAATCCCAATTAAGACAGAGTAAAAGTTTTCATTCCAAAATCAAAACCAATAAAGCAAATACTCCAACATAAATAGTATACAAAAAACAAATACTCAAAACTGAATACAATAATTATCAAATATAAACTTAATAATAATCATATAGTCCAATCAACCTATTAAATCCAAACATAAGAATAATAAAAGAAATGGCTCCAACATTCTGGCCCCTAATTGTCCCCTAATCTTGTGACAATTCTGATTTCAAAAAAGCAGCCATAAATTGAAGGAAGGTAACAAAGAAAAGAAGAAATGTTTAGATAGATCAGTACACGTGGAGGTTTCAGATCCAGTGTCTTGTTAAGCAGTGTTTTCGTATTAAAATCCTACAATATCCTATTAATTCAACAGCCTTACAGTTCTCTATTATTGATCAGTGGTGCATGCCGAAAACCAGTGGTTGAGAACCACTGTTCTAAACTAGAAGTGTGTTTACTTTGCACATTTATTTTTTAAACAATTTTCTGATTATTTCTCATTTAATTCAATTATTAATTAAAATAAATACAATTATATCAGCTATCGGCCACCCTGCTTTTCCTGGCATCGGCATTCAGAAAACCCATATCGGTCAACCCCTAATAACAGCCCAATATTAACAGGCATAATTTACTATATTGGCTTGACAAAGCCAACAGATTTCCTATTTAACATATTATTATTCTGGCTTCTGATGTACATCAATCTCCTCCTAGGCCTTTAATGTTACAATCTGCAAAATTTGCAGTTAGCTGGAAAATAGGCTGTAAATTTATGCTAAATCTTTTCCAACAGGTCTATAAGTTGGCTTTAAAAAAGGTAAATCCAAATGACTTAACATTGGACCAAAATAGAGCAGTTAATTCATTAAGATAAAAAACACAAGCCTAATCAAAATGAACTCCTCTGAGCTGTTTTGTTTTGTAAAATTGGTTGTCTTGTATTTATCAAATTTGTTAATGTTTAGTGTATGGAAGTTATGCTTTAGTGTTAGCTGCTGACACACTAGCTGCTTTTTCACTATTGGGCCAAATGCTTCTCAGTCCCTTGAAAAGCAGCTCTTTACTAAGAAAATGATCATACATTCAACCATGTCATGTTCTTTTGAACGCACATGCTGTTCTTCTGTTCTCTTCAAAGTATTTTCAAAAGCAATTTCATGTATACATAAATAAAAGTTAGTTTTTTAAATGTTTTATTAGCATTTTATAATCCTGATGAATGAATGGACAAAAAAGTTTTTTTGTTTTTTAGGTATTAAAACCTATAAAAACCGGCCCATTCTTAGGATTAAGTTTGTACATATTTGTGAAATAGGATTTATTTTTGTAAATGCACATTTATTTGTTAACACCGAATGGTAACCACCTTCTGAATTGTGCAGAGAAAATATTATATGAAAGCTCATTATCAGGTTATTGTTTAAAAGGTCTGTGCAATATACCTGTGTTAAAAGTGAAATGTTCAGCGATTATCCCCAGCAAGTGCAAAGCCATCAGACATCTGGAGAATGAGGCTCCTGGGTGAAGCACCTGAAACAGCGTCTCACAGAACCAATGCAGGAACTCCTGATGAAACATAAATTCATTTATATAGTTAACATATTTATTTAATCATCTTTTTTTAGGCTTTGCAACATGATATTAAGACACACTAGGAAAATTAATGATATATGACTGCAGCATTTGGTCTATCTGCATTATTAATGTTTTACTATAGCTACTAGCATGTTTTATGTTTTTTTTTTTTTTTCAAATAATTAATTAGACAAGTTTGCCTCAAATATTACCAATCCCAACTAAAAGAAACCCAATTTATCTTGTTATTTGAGCGAATTGTTCATATGTGTCTTCTGTACTCAACAAATCACTCATCTAAGGAAATTTTTCTTTGTTCCTTAACATTTCTTGTTTAGATAAGAACATCAAAATGTGCATCTCTTGCTACATTTTTCATACTCCTTAGACACAATATCATATGTTTAAAATGCAAAAATTAGCAAAATCATATGTGCAGACAAAAAAATCATGACTATTGAAAGAATGGTATATGCAATTTAACGGATTGGTTATACCAAAGCTCTACCTTGTATATGCTGAGGATCTCCTGATCTGTGTCATTCTCATGTTGTTCTAGTCTCTTTTGCAGCAGCTGAGCGCTGTCTTTCACCCTACACAAGAGCTGAAAACACAACAAAACAGATGCAAGCCAATCAGAACACTTAATAAACGCACTGGACAATCAAACTTTTATGTAACGTGGGTTCCAACCTTCTTTAACAAACTGATAGTCTGCTGTCTGACTCCGGGTGACTGACTATTCAGATTAAATGGCAAGAAGTGGCGAATCAGATCCATTTCTTCTTTGGACACTGTTTCTGTGCTGCGATGGGTCTCACACAACAATCCCAGGGCATCCATTCTCACCTGAACAAATAAAACAACAACCCCGTCCAAAACCATAAAAATTACATACACCATAGCATGTCAGACGTGTTTTAAAGAATACAAAAATGTAATATTATTTACCTGATCATGTTTGTGTATCAGAGCCTGTTGCATTAGTGGGATTGGCACTAGGCAACCCCACAACTTCTCATCTACAAGCTTAAGAACACCCTGAGAACGAGCAGCACGCAGACACGTCATCAGAGCCCCCAACGCACCCCTATTACCAGTCATCTCTAAAAAAAAACAACCACATTGAACACTTACAAAAACTCCAATATACATGTTAACTATTGCCATGCGGCAATTTCTACTATAGCAAACTTTATAAATACACTGCTTGAGGAAAAGGGCACTGTTTGAATTTGAAATCAGCAAAATAAAAACATATGTTTATTTTGCTAGATCACATTAAGTGAATAACTAATCTGCTGTAGTTAATCCACTGTTAAAAAATAATACTATAAATAAATAAATAAATAAATAAATAAAAAGTTATTAGAGTAATCTTCAATCCAAGTCTGACCATCTACTTCCATACTCCAGGATACCAGGCAGTACATTACACTATTATTATTAATGTTATTTAAATAGTTTGTCACAGATTATGCTAGATTGTTCAGTGACAAATCATAGTTTGAACAAATATGATTTCTTAAAATTTAGATCCTGGACCCTAATTATTAGCTATTGTCTCTTTCACTATAGCTTTAAACGTCACAAAAATACATATACCGGCAGCTAGCTCTCTGCAACTCTCACATGGTCGCCCACTGAAGCTAAGTAGGGCTGCGCCCGGTCAGTATCTGGATGGGAGACCACATGGGAAAGCTAGGTTGCTGCCGAAGTGGTGTTAGTGAGGCCAGCAGGGGGCACGCCCAACCTGTGGTCTGTGTGGGTCCTAATGCCCCAGTATAGTGATGGGGACTCTATATTGGTCAGTGAGCGCTGTCTTTCGGATGAGACATTAAACTGAGGTCCTGACTTTCTGTCATTAAAAATCCCAGGATGTCCTTCGAAAAAGAGTAGGGGTTTAACCCTGGCATCCTGGCCAAATCTGCCCATCATGGCCTCCTAAACCTCCCCATATCATAATTGGCTTTATCACTCTCTCTCCTCTCCACCAATCAGCTGGTGTGTGGTCTGGCGCAAAAATGGCTGTCGGTGGATGCTGCACACTAGTGGTGGATGAGATTACTCCCGTGTAAAAATCGATTCGAGTGCCCAGAAAAGTGCTATATAAATGTAAGGATATATATATATATATATATATATATAATTAAATAAAGCACATATTAATTTTATTTCTTTTTAAATATTTTTCCTTCCCTTTTCCTCTTTAATCTCTGTGATTCTTCAGACATCCCAATACAAAGCTCAAGACACATGTCTCATCATCACCAAAAGCATTTGTATGCAAAATATCTCTTTAACTTTATAAACAGTTGAAGTCAGAATTATTAGACCCCCTGAATTATTAGCCCCCCTTTTTTTTTTTGTCCCCCAATTTCTGTTTAATGGAGAGATTTTTTTTCAACACATTTCTAACTGTAATAGTTTTAATAACTTATCTCTAATAACTTATTTATTTTGTCTTTGCCATGATGACAGTAAATAATATTTGACTCGATATTTTTCAAGACACTTCTATACAGCTTAAAATGACATTTAAAAGCTTAACTAGGTTAATTAGGTTAACTAGGCAGGTTAGGGTAATTAGGCAAATTATTGTATAACGATAGTTTGGTCTCTAGACTATCGAAAAAAAAATTAGCTTGAAGAGGCTAATAATTTTGGCCTTAAAATGGTTCTTAAAAAATTAAAAACTGCTTTTGGTCTAGCCGAAATAAAACAAATAAGACTTTTTCAGAAAGAAAAAATGTTATAAGGCATACTGTGAAAACTTCCTTGCTCTGTTAAACATTATTTGGAAAATATAAAAAAAATAATAATTCAAAGGGGGCTAATAATTCTGACTTCAACTGTATGTCTTTAATGTCATTCAATGAATTTAATGTGTGCTTCCAGAATACAATACAATAAAACCATATTCGTCCTAATTCACTGAACAGCAATGTACACAAAAGTTACAATGCACATTAAAAGACTCTTACTTTCCGTGCAAGATGGCATCTCCTGCAAGGTCTGTACCATGTGGCTAAGGCTGCTTGGGTTACAGCGTAGAAGTTTTGGAAGGAAATAGTCAAGTATATAAGTGGTTTGATCCAACTGGGCTGTGCATAGTACCTGTAGAAGAGGTGTCACCCAAACCTCATGCCACCTGTCTATCCATCCGTTCCCATTTTTAAACTGCATACACAGCTGGGCCTTATGGCTGACAAATAGCTTCTCCATAAGGTCACTGGCATATGGTGCCAATGTTTGATCCCCCATCAGTCCCAGCAATCTGGACGGCAGTCCACCATCAAGCTTGAGGAGATATTCTGCACCTATATGTTCCACTAGGCAGGCCAGTGTACCATATTTCCCTTTCATATGCCACTCTAGAGCTAGAAGGTCCTGGGTGAGCTGGGTGAGGTAAGGGTCACTGGTGGGATCGGATTTGTGATTACTGCAATGCTGGTGAATTGTAAGAAGGTTCTGGAAAAGGGAGCGTGTTTGGTGGCGAACCCCATCCAGTTGATGTTCCCAGTGGGTGTATATGTGGTGATGAAGGCGCGTGATAAGTGGGGAGCCACCAACCAGATATAAGTGTAGGGGAGCAGGACACGTGTCTTCCTGGACACAGTCAATTGCAGTTCCACTCCAAAGAGTCAAAACTCGAGCCACTACCATAACTGTACTGGACTCCTTGACTCTGAGGAAGAGATTCATGTCACACAGCACAATTAACTTCTTAATAACCTAACAGTATGTGAAGAACAATACCATGTGAAAAAAACAAAAACAGTTGCTACTATAGTATCATTTTTTTTTAAAGTGTTTTTATACTTATGCTTTAGCAATTTTTTTTATTTAGAAAAAGAATAATTAATATGGAGTACTGATCAGTAGGGGTGGGCGATACCACAATTTCTTTATGCGTTACGTTACCGATACTTTGTTCAATTTTTTACAATACCAATACTTTAAATGTTAACGTGATTTTTCAAAATAATGTTAATTTAGAAAATCATTACAAATCATTATATATATATATGTGTGTATATATACATCTATATTGTATATACACACTGCATGCACATACATACTGCATATACACACTGCACAGATACACACACTTTTATATTTATTCTTATGAGAGAGAGGGCTGATTTATTATTCTGATTTATTATTTTATTGATTTATTAGTATTTTTATTTCATTATTATTATAACTATTATACTATATATTATAATACTATACTACTATTTACTGTGTTTTTTTATATTTGCAGTTTGTTTTTGTTCCACTTCTTAATAATGCATATTATCTGCCCACCAAATCAGTACATTACATTGATTTCTGAAAAGTATATGACAGTGAAGACTGGAGTAATAATTGAACTAAAAAGTTAGCTTTGTTTGCAATCACAGAAATAAACTGCATTGGAATTGAAAATAGAAAAAACACGTTTTAAATTGAAATAGAAATATTAAAAGAAAATATTACCAGTTTTACTGTATTTTTGATCAACTAAAAACATCCATAGTGTGCATCTGGGCATAAAAGACATCTTATAAAATATTTAGGAAAAAGTCATACCAAATCCAAACTGTAGTTATGTATATAAAATAAATAAATAAATAAATACAGATGTATATAAAATAAATAAATAAATAAATAAATACAGGAGCATATAAAATAAATAAATAGTGTACATAAAATCTAATAGTAAATTGCAGTGCATGTATGAAACTTAATTTTGCCAAAATATTCAAGGTTTACAAGTGTCAGTTGTTAAATTTAGCATCTCTTTTTTGTAAATGTAATTGTAATCATTCAGTACCTTGTATGTAAAGATAAGAGCACATCAGGAATGAGCAGCAGAAGTTTCACTGCCTGTGGACTGAGTGTCTTCCCTCTCCAGCTTAGCATAGCCAAAGCTCCATGACTCAGAAACAGAGCAACAGCTGCAGGCCTGCTGCTCTCATACAGACCTGCACAGCTCTTCCTCAACCACTCAGGGGTGCTGCCAGCATCCACTGAACACTGAAGGAGACCTGCAACCTAAAAAACACATTTCACACTTAACTTCTTTCCACAGTCCAGAATGGGATGAAATGCAACTCACAGTGAATTTAATCAAAGCTGGATAACGTTAGTCCAAAAAACAATGCTAGCTACTTCAATTAATGAAGAAAATTTTCACTTACAATAAAGTGGACATTGTCTCCATCGCCCAATAAAGATCTAATAAGTAAAACAGCAGCCATCCCAGCCGTGCTCTGAACCGCCTGAACAAACTCTTCTGAAAAGTACATAAATATAATACAAATTGGTCAATTTTGATTTGGAGAATACAATGTATATAGAATATAAATGGTCTTCACAATACCATCAGTTAGAACACGTGTATAGCAGTTGAGCAGTTCACTGAGAGCTTGATAGAGATCGGATTGGTCACTTGAAGCTGAAAGCACTGCAGTACTTATAGGTTCTTGGGACTGCTGAACCACCAGCATTGAGGCCTTCACCGCAGCCAGAGAGTACTGCATCAGCTGAGCCTGAGCCACGTGACAACCGACCAGAATCCTAAATAACAGATCAAACATGAAGACACAACTAAATAAATGTTGCATGCAATTGACGGGGATTCAGCAAAAACAGAACATAACATTTTATCCTTGCATGCAGCACACTGTACAACACAATGGTGAACATTGTACCTGTTCTGCTCCACGTAGTAATTCAAAGCCTTTTGAAAGAACTGGAGAACTATGAGAAAATCAGTGTCTTAGTCAGTGAAAACAAAGCTGAGAAATCCAAAGGTAAGATGACAAATGATTTGTATACTAACCTTCTGTTAACAAACGGTGGACACATTTCTCACCTGTACACCAAACAGAACAAGTTTACATTAATTCACTAATGCTAAAAAAGTTGTCCATAAGCAGGTCAAAGGAAAAACAAGGATTTCAAACATCAAATGATAATAATAATAAAAATTATAAATGTAAATAGATCATAAACGGTTTTCCTGCACAACATAATGTCTTCTGTTTATTTATTTTACACAAAAGTTCTCAAAATACTCAATAAAAAGTAATTTAACAATAGTTAAAAACATATTTAATGTCATACAGCATTAAAAGAAATAACAAATTAAATGTCATAGAATTATATCTTATTAAATACCAGGTTTTTCAAGTCAATTCAAGTTTTTGTATAGTGCTTTTAATTAACAATAATTAAAAGCAGCTTTACAAAAGGTGCACATTATTGCATTACAATCAATTTTCCTATTGGTTAGCAAGATTCATAAAGAAGTAAAAATCTTTAAAGCATATATATTAAAATGTAGGGGTGTCAAAAATGTATTGTTTCTTTGATGCACCACAATGCAGACATGGACAACTCGATATAGGTTTATTAATAAATCCCCACTGGTTATTACGTACTGACGTCATTTATCTTATATGCGATATGTCACGGTAAAATACTATTCGAACCAGGCGAGGGCAAGTAATTAAAATGCTCCAACTACTTAAAAAGCAGACAACTGTGCACAATTCACTGCATGTGAGTTTGCTGGACAGTCTTCTACTGACACTGAAGTACAGCAGAACCAGGAGACATTTCACTGATAGGGAGAAAATGAAAGCGCTCTCTCTCTTTGGACCTTTGAATTGCTGGCATGTTTGTAAGGTTTGTATTTGAGTTTTGTTTGATACATTCAAAAAGAGTTTTTTCTTTGAGCAGGTAAAATTAAAGATACATTAAATTAAATAATCATATATCCAACTGCTTTTATTAAAGGCCAAATAGCATTACAATTGTATAAATATAAATATATTTAAAGATTTTAACTCAAGAATTCTTGACCATAGTGAGTGCACCGTAAAATCGAATTGAACCGAATTGATGACATGATGATCGTAACCTAACCGAACAGTGAGACCAGTGTAGGTTCACACCCCTACTAAAATGTTCCTCATTCTTTTGTTTTTATTTTAGAACACTTTTATGAAAAAAAAATCTAATTAACATTTTTTTTGTTTGTTTGTTTAATATAAATTATACCAGTGGTCTTCAGTGGGTTAGTAAAAATTTTTTAATAATGATAAAAAAAAAAAAAACATTCTCATGTCTTTAGTGGTCCAATCAGAATATAAGTCTGTCTGTCTGTCTGTCTGTCTGTCTGTCTGTCTATCTGTCTATCTATCTATCTATCTATCTATCTATCTATCTATCTATCTATCTACAGTTATTATTTTTGAAATTTTTTATTCCTTTTAATTTTTTTTTCTTTTTTAAATATTTCCCAAATGATGTTTAACAGATCAAGGAAATTTTCACAGTATGTCTGATAATATTTTTCTTCTGGATAAAGTCTTATTTGTTTTATTTAGGCTAGAATAAAAGCAGTTTTTAATTTAAGAACCATCTTAAGGTCAAAATTATTAGCCCCTTTAAGCTATATATGTTTTCAATAGTCTACAGAACAAACCATCAATATACAATAACTTGCCTAATTACCCTAACCTGCCTAGTTAACCTAAT
>CAIGQZ010032254.1:1746101-1766611 GCA_903798205.1 Danio tinwini | reverse complement strand
CACCCAGGTCACGTGACTAAAGTGTTTCGAAACACTTGGTCATGTGACTAAAGTGATTCAAAGCATCGATCAGTTCAGAAGCGTTTCGAGACCTGGCAAATGCGCATTTGACAGACAGGGTCTGACAATTCGTCTGTCTGTTATGGCCTAGTGGACCGTGCGTGTGCATGGTGTAACTGAGCTTCAAATTACTTTTGGGTTTGAATCTCGACTTCTACAAATACTCTGAAATCACGATTTTATGTATTTTAATCATGTTACTATTTTATGGTGTAGTCTAAATAGGACACAGCTGCTGATACGCCATCAATACAGCATCGTTTTTGTAACACTGTAGAACAATAATTCATTTTTTACAGTACTCTAATGGTTGGGTTTAGATTTTGGGTAGACATAAAATACAATAAATGGGAAATTTAATGAATAATATAAATAATTATTGTTAACGTCCTGCCACAACTGTGTCTGATCTAGCAACAACGCTGTTTTATGACCAAACAAGACATGTTTATTCACAAAGTGTTTATTCGGATGTCAGACCAATGTTGAAACAAAACGATACAAGAACAGAGCCATTCAAACTGATATTAAAGTATTTCAAAAGAGCTGTCTCAGCCTGGATTCGAACCCAGTATGCCCACATGTTAGTCAGGAAACCTAACCACTCCACTAAACCACTTGTAGGTAATATTTACAAAGTGGAGTTTAATACCTCAATTTGCTCAACTGTTCTTTGCTGAAGCTGTTCCAGTGCAATACATAAAAAATGACCACTAGGTGTCACCGTAGAGTGGGGTTTCGAAACGTTTCGAAGCTTCGACACATTTGCTTCGACTGTTTCAGTTTCATGAAGCCTCGCTTTGCCCACCACTAGTTAAAGGTCTACAAGTGTTTGGATGCCAACAATTGTGTTATGTGTGGTCATGTGCAAGAAACAATGTTCTCTAATAACCAGATTCAAAACTATGTAATGCTAAACACCGAGGTTCTGCCGAGCTAAAGACAAGGAAAAAAAGACGGAGCTAACGTTATACAAGGCCTGGGTGAACTGCACCTGTACAGCAGGCCCAGGGTATGTGAACTTACACATAAAGGTAAAGTTGGTTTTATATTCACACATTCAGACTTTTTCCTTAATAATTTAATTCCATAAAAGTATTATTTGCAAACTCTAAATAGCGAAATCATATTAGCAGCCAATGACTATCAAAGTACAACATTGTTCACAGTCAAATAAACAGTGTTAATGCTGTTTTCAAGTCACACTTGCAGGTTATTTCAGACCGAATATTCAAAGTGCCATGGTAAACAATATAGGGAGTGTGTCACAAGTTGTCACTGAATGAATATGTGAATATAAAACCAACTTTAACAACTTAGACTTTCACGTTTCATTCTTAGCATTCAGTGTCCGCAGTTTAATTAACCATATGTAACTGTTTTGCCGAAATCATTGCTGCAATCAAAAACGAGTAATGTATATGATTCAGCATAGCGTGATCTTGCCTGATATAACGTGAGAACTGCAGAGTCCAGCATTTCTAATTAGGTTGTCACTTTATTCAGCTCCCTTTTAGCCAAAGACGTCTGCAGTTGGCATTGAAAGCAGTGTGGTGCATGGTAAAAGTTAACTATTTTTGAATTTGGCATCCTACCGCAAAACACGACATGTTTGCTATCGCAGCCGGTCTTTTTTGTGACGTAGGTTGGTAATTCGTCTATAGGATGAATGCAATGCAGAACAACCTTTGAGATGAGCTGGATCTGCTCAACTGGGTCAAAGGAAGATAAACTGTCCTTCAGTAGCTGAGCAAGCTTTGTAGACTTACAATCACCTTCCACAGATAGTGAATCTGAAAGAAAGCATGAGATATAAAGAAAGAAATGGAAACCGTAAGCATTATAAATAAATAAATAAATAAACACACACACACACTTATGTTTGATATATGTCAAATCACCTGTCAGGCTCTTCAGCTTAACATCATCCAATACAAAAGCTTCCACTTTAGGTGCTTTCTTCTTCACAACCATGACTAGATCTGAGCAGTAAGATCAACTGCAGACAAAATCAAATATATTGTATAGTTATTTCAAAACATTACAACACAACATCTACAGAAGATTATCTTTTGAAAGTTGTAACAGCTCTCAGTCAACCTAAAAAAAAAACAATTGAGGTAAAGATGGTTTTATATTCGCACATTTGTTCAGTGACAACTTGTGACACGCTCCCTATATTATTTACATTGGTAATTTGAATATTCAATCTGAACTCCCATGTAAATATGGCTTTAAACAACATTAGCTCTATTTTATTGACTGTGAACAATGTCATATTTTGATAGTAGTTGGCTGCTTATATGATTTCGTTATTAGGAATTTGCAGATAATACTTTTCTAAAATTATTAAAGGGAAAGTCTGAATGTGTGCATATAAAACCAATTTATAGAGGTAAAGTTGGTTTTACATTCAGATATTCAGACATTCTCCTTAACAATTAAATTTTATTAAAGTATTCTTTGCAAATTCTAAATAGGGAAATCACATTAGCAGCAAATGACTGTCAAAGTACAACATTGCTCACAGTCAATTAGATAGTGTTAATGTTGTTCTGAAGTCATACTTGCATGCTAATTCCGATTGAATATTCTAAGTAACATGGTAAACAATACAGAGACTTCTAAATGAACGAATGTAAAACCAACTTTACCTCTATAACCACTTTTACCTCAATTCGTTCAGGGACAACTTGACATGGTCCCTATAATGTTTACCATAGTACTTTGAATATTCGGTCTGAAATAACACGCAAGTGTGACTTCAAAACAACATTAGCACTATTTAATTGACTGTGAACAATGTTATTTGACAGTCATTGCTAATATGACTTCATTGTCTAGAATTTGCAAATAATACTTTTTAGAAATTATATTATTCGGGGGAATGTCAAAATGTGCCAATATAAAACTAACTTTACCTCAATAAAAAAGCACAAGAGCTAGTGCTAGTCACATTACTGTTTTCTGCTGACATGTAACGTAAACGAACGTTTCCTTCCACAGAGTATAATCTTATTGTTTTATTGTAGATTAACAGCAATGTGATGCACAACAACACATTGCCTTACCTGTGTAACAAAGTACCTCAGGAAAAAGTTCAATACTGCGTGTAGGTAGAGTATTTCCACAGTAGCATAACAAACACGTGTAACCCACGTCAATTCCGGAATCGCGCTGGAAGACCGCCCAGGAAAAACATGATTAGTCCAGGCACAACCGTTATGGTATGTGATTGGTCCTGGGGATAGTCAATCATTCACGACGTCGCCGTTCTCTGAACGCGTATTTACAACAACTTCAATGCTTTGATTGTACGTGCTTGTGAAAAAGCCTCCCTCCAGCCCGCCCACTTTTACAGGATTCTGCTGGATTGAAAAATATGAGCTGGGAGACGGTCACTCTTTATATTATTATTTGACTATTAGTGAAATAGCAACTTGGATATCACAGGATATTATTTTTATTTCAATGTGAAGCCCAGTCTTTAGCACAGTAACGCTTATTGTCAGGTAAGGATAGTTTTTAACTATTATCAAAAACGTGTTGTTTAATTTAGTTTCATGGTGAAAAAGTGAAAAGTGATAAACAGAACTTAAAGATTACATTCTGCAGTTATCCAAATATAAAAAAAGTTATTTTCAAAACAGATTGTACGATAAAGTTGTGTAGCCTGTTGATATTTACGTGAAAGGAGTTTTATATGAATATGAATAGATATAAAATATTCACAACACTCTGAAAATAAACAAACACTGAAAACACATAGAGGTAAAGTTGGTTTTATATTCGCACATTCAGACTTTCTCCTTGATAATAACATTTTCGGAAATGTATTGTTTGCTTATTCTAAATAATGAAATCATATTAGCAGCCAATGACTATCAAAGTACATCATTGTTTACAGTCAATGAAATGGTGCTAATGTTGTTTTGAGGTCATTCTTAGATGTGATTTCAGACCGAATATTCAAAGTACCATGGTAAACAATATAGGGAGTGTGTCACTGAACGAATGTGTGAATATAAAACCAACTTTAGCTCAATTAAAAACACAGGATATTTATGAGAGCTTTGAAGAAAATAATGCAGCTTTAGCCTAATACCATAAAATAGTAAAATGGGTTAATGTTATAGCCAAAGAAAAACAAATATGTTTGGGACTAAATTAAGTGTTAAAATATGTTTATTATTTGTAAAGTTATAGGCCTACAGAATATATAAATTCTTAGAGTGTATGAACATGAATGGCTGCTGTTGTTCTTGATCTAGAAGCAGCAAAACATGCTGAATGTTTGTCAAGCTGATGATACAAGGGCAACTTTTTGAGCGGTGTCGTTGGGTAATATTGCGTGTTTGATGTTGCTTGACTACATTTCTGCTAAAAATGTGTTCATTTTTTACATAAAATTAGAAATGTATTGCTTTTTTTGTATAAATGTATCAATATGATGTGAGGCCAGTTACCAGTGTGACAATGAAACAGGAAGTAGTAATGGAAAGTTTTTTCATCAGTACATTTTTAAGGCTGTACTTCTTTACTTTTACTTGAATACAAAATTCACTACTTCAACTTTTTAAACATACTTCTACTTGAGGTACAGGATGTAAAGGATGTGTGTACTTTTGCTATCTCCGATAATGACCCTGTCTTTGGCTTTGACTTTTTGTACATTTTTCCTACTTAAGGAGACTTTTTCAAGTTGATGTCTTTTTCAAACATGATGTCTTTACTGACATTGGTTGAGATTTAAACCCTTAGTCTTATTCGCCAGAGGAGAGCACAGCAAATCTAGGGGTGGCACTAGATTTATTTGTTTATTTATTTGCAGTCTATGCTATGGGTGGCATGCCAAATTATTTAATTCAAATTCTACTTTATGTATGTTATAACTATGTATTACCTTTGTTTCTGGTTAATGTAATTCATGTTAATACAATGTTAATTCATCCACTGCACAGCACTTTAGTCAAGCTAACTTTATGGCTTATCAGATTCTTGAGCACTGATTCTTGGGACGTGGTAATTATTTATTTATTTATTTATTTATTTTTTAATTTTTTTTATTTATTATATTTAAAATGTTATAAGGGATTAAATTATACAATCCATTTATCAAAATAGCATTTTCAATTTAACTTTGTCATTATATCAAATAAAATAAAAAACAGTTTTGCATTATTGGCACATAATTTTATGTGCAATTCTGTACTGACACTTTAAAAACACAATTCTTCAAATTCCCAAGCATTTTGCCATCTACTGCTGCTGTCATTAGATATTAAAGAGGTAAACAGATGACACAAGTCTGATGATGCAAACATAAAGTGGTTTGAAACAAAAACACAAAAAACACATCTGTCTGCTTCCAAAGACCTCTGGTTAGGTTCAACTGAAATATTAATGCAACATGGACCCAAGACCTCTGCACTGTAACACGATGCACTGTTAAAAAGGACAGAATGGGGTATATGCACAAGAACCTTTAATTTTCAGTAAGCCAGCTCAAGCGTGAGCATCAAGCAAGGTGATTCTGTTTAAATGGTCTTTTGAGCGGTCTTATTTTAAACCTGAACAACTAAATGATGCTTAAGTCTGTTGAACTGAGTATACTACTTTAATTGCATTGCAACATAATTTCTGTAAAAGGAACCTTATGAAATAAAAAATAGTGACATTAACCTTTCACTGGATGTTTATTTGGTGGCTGAAATACACAAGCTGTGCATATACCCCATTGTCAATTGTAATTGTTTTTTATTTGTTTGTTTGTTTGTTTGTTTGTTTTTCTCATCATAGCTCTACTTGCAGAAAATTTTAATTTGTGTCTGTGACATGAATTCCTGGTGCTGTTTTAATCCCCTAACAGATTTTAATCAGTGCTTCATTACCATACTAGGCATGCAGATAGTAGTATGGAGTTTTGTTTACAAAATAACAGAACATCCAAAGTTTGAATACAAAGTGTATCAGAACTGTACTTTTTTTTGCTTCATACCAAACAAGTGTGAACCACATTAGTTAATATTCTTCAGTAGTGTTCTACTACATGCTCTGCGTGTCCATTGTCTTCTGTCTCATGTTGTTTATGTGATGTGACAGAGCCTGAGCAATTTCAGCATGGCAGAGGGTGATGAAAGCACAGGTGGGGAGTGGAAAGAGAAGTACATGGCCCTCGAGGCCCTGCTCTTCAAGTTCCGTGGACAAATGAGCATGGTCAGAGAGCTCACAACAGAAAAGGTCGGTCAAATGCAAGGTCTTAGTCACTGAGTTCTTTTCCCGCTGTTTGCAATGGTGCTCTGGGCACTTTCAAAATTACATCCTATTGCGTGCTGAGAAAGTAAAATATACTCTTCTCTGCCAATTTTTTATTAAAGTATACTAACAAATGAGTAGGCATATGATTTATCAATGGCTCACTAATTCATGTCTGTATTTATATAGATGAGATACTGAAAAGAAGGAATTCTAAGAAAAGCAAAAAAAAAAGCACCTATTTTAGCTTTTGCTAATTTCCGTATTTGGTTTTCATGTCCATTAAAGATTTTGCCTGTGTGTGTGTTCGCATTCGTGCCATGGCCAACTTCTTTAGCCTATCTCAAGAGAGAACAGATTAGAGGTTAATGTAAACAGAGGCCTGACCACAGGGCTCCAGACATCTAAAATAGCAGAATATTACTTGAATTACGGACTCAAAATGTATTTGAGTACTTTCCCTTTGGAGAGAGGTCAGATTTAAGAAAATGTATTGTCAGCTCTTTAATCTACCAAATGTTGTGATTATGCATTTTCTTGATCATTTTGGCGTCCCAAAGTTTAGTATTTATTTTGTGACTGCTGTCCAAAAACTAGCCTATTTCTCAGTAGTGATCTCTTGAAAACCAGCATCCCCACAACATCCATTTTTGGACCCAAAGAACTTTACAACAAAACGTCCTCACACTTATAGGGAGTATGAGGGGATAGGCAGGTCTGTGACCAGCGGCTTCATGGCTGCAGGAGCTGATGGCTGCCTGCCCTTGCTAAATGCTGCCTCCCGTTTGGGGGGGTCCAATTTCACTATATGGCAGTGTATGTAAATACATGGAGGTATATGTGACAAATAAAGGCTTGATTGATTATATAACTATAAATAAATGTTTAAAATGTAAAGTACTGCCATGGAAGATATTATAATGTTTTTTTTTCACATGATCAAGATACAACTTGTATTATCTTTTGAAATTGCAATATCTCATGTTGGGTGCATGTTGTAGCACATTTCAGATAGTAAATCTTCTAGAGGGCGCTGTCTATATTTTTGCAATACTCACGTCCATGAGAAGGAGTCACTTGTTGCATAGATCACCCAGTGAACCACTGTCTTAAACCCACCCAATAATTTTTAAAAGCAAATGTAAAAAAAGGAAAACAGTGCATGCCATCATCTTATATTTGTTCCTTGTATAGCATTCCCATCTTACAGTAATTAAAAGCAGCTATTAAATGTTTACATTATTCATAATTTGTCCTTTTACTGTAGGAGCTCAATAAAGATTAATTATGTGGAAAAATATAAGATACAAAAAATACCATTTAGGAAATGGAAAATATCACTCCCTTAACAGTTCTTTCAGTCTCTGCTAATGAGCTGATGATCTGAATCAGATGTGTTTGGTTAAGAAAACATGAAAATTGTGCAGAGCTGGTAGTCCTTCAGGACTGTGGTTGAGAAACACTGGATTAGAGCATCAACATATAGTAGAGTGAGGGAAGAATATGGGCAGAATAATCACTCAAAAAGAAATTAGTTAAAAGGCTGATTTTACTCACTCACTTTCCTTCAGCTTATTCCCTGATTTATCGCCACAGCACTAGGCCTGTCACAATAATTAATAAATTGACTTATCGTGCAATACATGGGTATTAATTTTTTGGGGACGCAAAATATATCGTCTATCATGTTTACAAAAAATGAATGTCTTCATTTTAGCTATTTGCACATCTTCTGTCGTCTCACCTTATCTCCACTGGAGGCATCAGTGAGTTCAGGGTTCAACTCATTTACTCATTTGAATTTTCACATTTTCCTAAAAACTACTGACAGGTTTAGAAGAGCTCGGTTTTGAATCTGCGGTCCACTTTTAGAAAAGTGATGATTTAGGAATAACAAAAAAGTCATTTTACAAGCACATTTACATGTGCTTTTTGTCCCTTGAATGCGTTTATGAATATTTATATGCTGTTATATATTATTATATAAACACAGACATAAATCTGTCTTAAAATCACAATAATAACACTTATCACAATAATCTCAATGACAATATATCGCACATCAAACTTATTGTGACAAGCCTACACAGCACAAGGAACCGCCAATTACTCTGGCAAATGTTTTAAGCGGCAGATGCCCTTTCAACTGCAACCCAGTACTGAAAGTACACAAACTTATGTACCCCCAGTGCTGGGAAACACCCAACATCCATTCTCATTCACACACACTCATATGCTATGGACTTTTGACTGTGGGGGAAACTGGAACACCTGGAGGAAACCCACATGGACATGCAAACTCCACTCAGAAATGCCACCTGGTCTAGCCGTCGAACCAGCGATCTTTTTGCTGCAAGATGACAGTGCTAACCACTAAGCCACCGTGCCACCAAGAGGCTGATTTATTTAATTTAAAAATATATCAAAATATAAAAGGAGTCAGTTAAAAATGCAACTTATTAGAAAGTGATAGCCTGCTGCCATGTCTGCTATAGTTTAGTCTAATGTTTGCAATTCACCTAAGGAAAATTACTGAAAAAGAACTATACAGAAGTATATTAGTATTGACAAATAATTTTGTTATTGTTTAGATATTTGGAAAATGGGTTTGCTGTTACAACATTATAGTTAAAGTGCAAAATTCATTCATTTTTCTTTGGCTTAGTCCCTGGTTTATCAGGGGACACCACAGCGGAATGAACCCCCAACTACTGTGGCATATGTTTTACGCAGCCACAACCCAGCAACATGCTGTGAAACACCCATACACTCTCTCACACACACTCTTACACTATGGACAATTTAGTTTATTCAATTCACCTGTACCACATGTCTTTGGAATGTGTCAGAAAACCGACGCACCAGGAGCAAACCCAAGTGAACACAGGGAGAACATGCAAACTCCACACAGAAATGCCAACTGTCCCAGGCCAGGACTTGAACCAGTGACCGTCTTGCTGTGAGGCAACAGTGCTAACCACTGAGCCACTGTGCCACCTGTTAAAGTGCAACATGTCAGATATAATACAACAACAGAGAGAATAAAACATGCAATAAAATACACGGATTCAACATGGAAAATCACAATTAAATGATCTAAAAATGTAAACTTAAAAAGATAGCTGTGGAAGCTTTTCTTACAGAATAAGGGAGAGCATTCCATAACCTGGTTGCAGCAACAGAGAAGGCTCTCTTCCCCATTGATTGTAATGTACAGGGTGGCTGTTGAAGAGTGAGAGAACCAGCAGACCACAGGGAATGAGAAGTTGTGTACTGAGTGACAATGCCGCAGATATAGAAAGAAGCTGTCCCATGTAGAGCTTTATACAGTATGCAAGCGTGAGTGTTTTAAAAATGATACGTAACTGCACAGGGAGCCTATGCAAGCTATAAAGCACACCAGTAATGTGCTGGCATGGTGCAGTGTGTGCGAGAATGTATACTGCTGAATGTGCAAATACACTAATTAAGTAATCGTTGTCCATTTCAGTTTGTATTCAGTCATCTGTGAGATTCCACCCTGAAGCAAGTGCTCTTTCATTTGTAAAAGTACTGCAAACAGGTAAAGACATAAGGAAATATTGATAACACTGTGGAGAATGCTGTTTAATTAGTCATTTGTTGCATTCCTCAGTCGGTGAGTGTTTTTGAATTAATCAATTGAGAAAATTTATATGTGACTAAATTAGCCAGCCCTTCATTACTCGGTGACTTAGTGTTGTTTCAATGAATTTGTACAAATTCTTTAAGGTAATTACATTTTAATGATTCATTTAAGTAGGTGGCATGGTGGTGCAGTGGGTAGCACTGTTGCCTCCCAGCAAGAAGGTGGATGGTTCAAGCCTCGGCTGGGTCAGTTGGCATTTCTGTGTGGAGTTTGCATGTTCTCCCCGTGTTGGCGTGGATTTTCTCCAAGTGCTCCGGTTCCCCCCACAAGCCCAAAGACATGCGATATAGGTGAATTGGGTAGGCTGAATTGGCCGTAGTGTGTGAATGAGTGTGTATGGGTGTTTCCCAGTGACGGGTTGCAGCTGGAAGGGCATCCGCTGCAGAAGCATTTGCTGAATAAGTTGGCGGTTCATTCTGCTGTGGCGACCCCTGATTAATAAAGGGACTAAGGCGAAAATAAAATAAATGAATGAATAGTTTTAGTATACTTCTGAAGGCAGTCGGTTGTTATGTTTCTCAAATTAAATCTGGGGCTGTTAATAAATGGCTTCCAAACAATTCAGATGTCTCACTTGTCTACAACTCTGCTGTCTGCTGTAATGAAATAACTTGCAGAAAGAAATTCCTACAGACTGACAATCTGTTTGAAATGCAGACAAGTGGAGTGATACAAACAAAGTACAAACAATATTTTTGTATTGCATCCACATAAATGTTGTAGTGTTGCACTGTGCAGGGAATTCACTATTTAAAAATGAATCCAATCTTGAGCAGATGATAGTCTCATATTGTTGTAGTTTGTCTTAGAGTTATAAGGAGTAACAAGAGTGAAAGGAAAAGAAATGGGAGTAACGTGAGATGAAAGACAGACTTACAGAGTGCCAAAAGCCCTAACCTTTAATCACTGAATATCCCAAGGGAGGAAATGCCTGGTTTTGTACTATAAAGGAAGTGACTATACTAAATATGTACATAAACAAGCATGCTTCCTGATCCAAGTGTGGTTTGTTGAAAAAAAAAATTAGGTCATTTTCTTTTCTGGTTTACTTCCTGATATGAAAAGTTTATTGCTCACTGTGTGAAGAAACTCAAAACAGTAACAAATATCCACTGTGAGCTGTGTAAAGAAAGCTTCACTGTCTATTTCATATTCATCAATTTAATAAACTTCAGTCCAGGCCTGGGCTCTGCACATTTTGTGTGGCATGTAGTTTAGTGCATGTAGCTCTCTCCAAATGAGCTGATCATTGAAATCAGATGTGTTAAAAAATACATCTGGATAGCTATCCGATCCTGAAAAGGACAGGGGTAAATGCCCTCCGAAATGCATTTCAAACAGTTATATATTTAATTGCTTAAAGACGAAACTGTACAGGTCTAAATTCATATGGCTGCTGTAACCAAATATGTTTTTTACACTCCAAAATGGAAGGCCACAGATGTCAATTCAGTTTTTTTTATTCTAGTTATTTTTGACTTTTGTTTTTAACTGTGAAATGATTTAATAAAATGATTAAATTAATATCAGATGACAACATTGACAACAGCAATGCAGCATGCACCTGTTGCCTGTGAAGAGAGAGGAAGAATGATAGAGTTTTGTTTGTTTACAAAGCAGGATTCATACGGTCATGGGAAACCTGGAAAAGTCATGGAATTTTGACATGGCATTTTCCAGGCCTGGAAAAGTTTTGGAAAAACAAAAAAACCCCACAAAGTTTTGGAAAGGTCATGGAAATTAGTTTAACAAATATCTGTATACTTAAATTAGGGCTGCGCGATATCTAAAAAATCTGACATTACGGTATTTTGTATTTCTGTGATATAAATTGCGATGTGAATACAATTTCAGTAGATGATTTAACAGGTTTATTTGGATTAATTGGGGGGATTTTGTAGGGGAGTGAATCTTGAATAAAATATATAAAATAAATTACAAGCATAAAATATAGTAAAGATACAAAAAGTGAATGATAGTTTTCAGGTATTCACTATTCAGGTACAGATATTGAATAATCAACACTGAATAGTCTTCTTTGTATGTTGTTTAATCTTTATTAAAGTTACAAAAAATGTATGTATGGCCAGATGTTTTAAAATGTAAAATATTGAAATGTTCACACACTCACAGGCCTTAAACTCATAAATGTTTGAAACAAGTGAAGGATGCATGCAGATGATAAACTTTTACTCCATTATGATTTAACTCTGTATTAAACTATAATCCCAACATTGCATATCCTGTGATGTGAATATTGCGGATGCAAACATTGCGATATCGATGCTGACACAATATATTGTGCAGCCCTAACATGAATATAGGTTAGTTGTCTTTACTGTACTATGTCAATTTTACATAGATATAAAAACAAATTTAAACAAAATAGATTGTTGCATGTTCTATGATATGCTGTAATAAATTTGAACGTCATTGTTTTTCTTATTATTTACCATGTATATGTAGACATTACATGTAACATTATGTCATGAAAATGTATTTAAAAGTTCTGGAAAAGTCTTGGAAAAGTCATGAAATTTTAGTAGTTAAAATGTGTATAAACTCTGCAAAGGCGCATTGTTTTTTTTGCGGGTGGAATAGGTTATACACAAATTAATTTAAACCCTTTACAGTTTTGAATGATGTTTTGCATGTATCTAAATGACAATAATAGATCATTTAGCTTATAAGGACAGTAATCATGGAGGCCGCATTGTATGCTTGTTATCAGGGATGGGCAGTATTTATGATGTGTGTATTTCAAAGATGTATTTTAAATACATAATAGTATTTTGTTCATTGTATTTGATGGGGTTAATGAAAATGGGTTAATATTTTGTATCAAAATACTTTAGTGTCTTGTATTTTGTATTTTTAAAATACTGTAAAATACTTTGTAAGAAGTTTACATGATGACATCATAAAAATGCAGCCTCAGATTGGGACTTTCTCAGTTATTTGCCTAGGCTTGAGATCAGAACCGGAAATTGATTAAGCAGATGGTCAATGCTAATATGTAATGGCAGTATAGTGTACAATTTGGCATCAGCGTCTTTGCTTCAGAAATTAGGTGGAATAAAATATCAGTCCTTAAAAACAGGATGAGAAGCTTCAGAACATCCTCAGGGCTGCAGGTGGAAATGCTGAGGAATACTTTTTTTTTTTAAGCACGTGTGTAATAATTTTCACGGCCTCCTGGCCGCCGGGAAATAAGGAGGCGGAGAACTGACGCAGTTTAAAATAATTTTTAATAAGAAAATAAAACAAACAAACTGAAAGCAAAAGTAAAACAATATGTCCGTACCCAGTTCTCTCTTGTCCTTCTCTGCCATCGTTCCTCCTCTTATAGTCCAGAGGTCCTTCCGTGGGATTCGAGGCCGGTGTGCGCCACAGGTGTTTCTCATCTGTGGCGGGCCTTGTTTCATTCCCACGGCTCTTGGCCATGCCCACTCGCCACAGCATGCAAGTAGTTTCACCTCTTTATTTGTGTGCGGTTGAAATAAGGAACTTTAACTCATGGTAATAATGAATTCCATTCATTCATTTTTCTTCAGCTTAGTCTCTTATTTATCAGTGTTCGCCATAGCGGAATGAACCGCCAACTACTCTGGCATATGTGTTTACACAGCAGATGTCCTGCCAGCTACAACCCAGCACCATTCTGGGCTTTCTCTTTCACACACACACACACACACACACACACACACACACACACACACACACTACAGCTAATTTAGTTGATCTAATTTACCCATACTGCATGTCTTTGGACTGTAGGGGAATACGGAGCACTGGGAGGAAATTCACAAAAACACGGGGAGAATATGCAAACTCCACACAGAAATGCCACCTGGCTCAGCCGGGACTTGATCCAGCGACCTTCTTACTGTGAGACGACAGTGCTAACCACTGCCCTAGTGTAAAGTTATCTTTAGCATATCTTTATTGCATTATTACGTGGCCAACACTAACAATATAGAAACAGTATTTAATTATTTTATGAGCAAGGTAGCAAATATCTGAAGCTGATTTATTCACTTTTGAAGCACACAATACACCAACACGGGTCTTAAAACAAACCAGAAGGGAGTAAACTGAGGGATTTCCTCCTTCCCTTAATCGTGAACAAAATCTCTAAGATAATTGAACTCTTCCACCTGGGGTAAGGACTTTTCTCCAACCTACAGATGAAAAGCCATCTTTTTCCGGTGAAGCACCATGGTGGTACTGATTCTCATCCCAGCTGCGTTACACTTGTCAGAAAACCGCACCAGTGCATGCTGAAGGTCCACGTCCAATGAAGCCAACAGAACAACATAATCTGCAAATAACAGAGATGAACCAGAACCCCTCCGGCCCTAGTCTTCTAGAAATTCTGATGGGTGAGTCCACCCCTGCATTCCCAATCACTGCATTCTCAATGTCAGTGGGATTAAGGAGATTCTCAAAGTATTCCTTCCACTGTCTGACAACATCCTTAGTCGTGGTCAACAGCTCCCCATCTCCACTGTGTCATGTAGAATTACTTTCCCCTCCTGAGGCTCTGAACAGCTGGCCAGAATCAGCTTGAGGCTGACTGATAGTCTTCCTCCATGGTCTCCTCGTACTCTTTTCCAGAGTTTTTGCAACATGCTAATTCATGCTAGAAACATGCTAACAACCTGCTAATTCATAATAGAATAATGTTAACAGCATACTTATTCTTGCTAGCAACATGCTAAATTGTAATACAGGCGTGAGCTGTATGTCAAAGCATGAATGACATGGTACTCACGCATGCGATCAATGGTCTCAACGGTAAGACTCAGTTATGACCAATAATAATGTCCATCTGTCTGACTTTATGACCATTCAATTGATTATGCCTGGGAATGTAAACATTTGAAAAAATAGTGTTTTCTGTAAATTTCTCATTATGCTGCATCTGTGCTGCGTCTTAAAATTAAAACACATTTTCTCATCCAATAGTGGATCATAAAATGACTCTGCCTCCATTCACAGAGCTTTGAGTCTGGCGTCTGGCCAATGATCCATATGATGGTGAGAATGTCAATTTCTTTTTCTTCATGTTTTATGGATGGTTGACAACAAGCTTTTGGTTTGTTACTGCCACCTTTCGCTCCGGTTGGTGAAGTCACCAACCAATCAGTGGGCTGAAATGAGAAACCGGCATGACGGAAAGATGACTGAGAGAGAATAATTATTTTTTAAGGTCCTCATGACAATACCTCAAGAAGTACATGTCTTAGCGTTAATTTTGATGCTGTGCTCTTATTAAAGCTGATTTGCATTTTAAATGTGTTTTGTTAGAGCTGAATTGGTTTTAACTTTATTTACAGTTTGTCCTGCAAGTGTGCTCAGGTGCACTTACATGAAAAATACTATAGTAACTATAGTAGTTTTTGAACAATAAAAGTACTTCAATTAAAAGTACTTGAATTAATTTGTTGTAGTACGTTTATAGTTGTTTTGGTAATACAACAACTATGGTAACATAGTAAATCCATCTAACCCTATATTGTTCTAAGTTTTCTACAGTTTTTTTATATACATATACTTTTTTTCTTTTTTTACTGTAGTAAAATCTAAAGTATACTATGTTAATTACTATTAGTTCACTATTATTGCTAATAATGCTGTATTATGTAGTTCAATTCATTAACAGAGTTGTAAATACTATATATTTACACTATAATACACTTTCCTACACTCTCAGAAATAAAGGTACGCGAGCTGTCACTGGGGTGGTACCTTTTTATAAGTTACACATTTGTACTTAAAAGGTCCATATTGGTACATTAAAAGTATACATTAGTACCTAAAAAATTGAAGAGGAACACTTTTGTATTTTTAGGTATGTACCCATGAAGTAATAATATGGACCTTTTAAGGTACAAATTTGTACCTTTTGAAAAGGTACCACCCCAGTGACAGTTCGCGTACCTTTATTTCTGAGAGTGTACATATTTTCCTTTTAAATGTGCAACAGCTGGTTTTATTGATTGTTTTTGCTGTCACATGTAGCAAAATTAGCTTAACTTATGAATATTAATGATTAATAATAACAAGTTCTCATTATTTATGAATATTCAGATTTAACGTATAGTTAATTTAAGTTAATAAATATAACAATGACTTTGTCTGCTCGTCTGAGCAGACTGTATAATTATTTATTTATTTAGAAAGGGAATTATAGCTACTAATTTTGAAGTAGATGAATAGTTTAGAAGTTTTATTAAACTTAATAAACTTAATAAACTCATGTAGAATGAACCAAGAACCTTTTAGGGTAATAATGGAATTTCACCTCTGGACTACATTACACAAAAATAGTATAATTTGGTTCTGTTTGAAACAGCATATTGAATGTAATAAATAACTGAACTGAACAATTATGCCTCTTATGTTTTATTGGCAGTTCATTGATCACTAAGGCATAATTAACTTGGGTTGAAGTTGCTTTGTTTTAACAATGAAAAAAAAATGCTTAGATGTAGCTAAGCTACTTTTACCATATAGCTTTTAGCTTGGCTTGCTACATTTCTCAGAGTTTAGCTTTTAGTGCAGTTAAGCTACATTAGAGTAATAGATTAGTTCACTACATTTTTCAAATAACTTGCCCAACACTGCTGCCAGTGTTCATAGTAATATTTGTGATAAATTCAAATTATCACTACAGTTTAGGTGCCCCTAAAATGATTGTGCCAATATCACAATATCACAACGTAATATTTTGACTTAAGTTAACTTATCTGGATTGAATGTGTAGTTTAATAACATAAACCAAGTCTGTGTACCTACTCACTTTTTTAGTTTGTTTTTAGGCAGTTTTTGCGTTTGTGAGGGTTTTGGACAGTTTGGACTGGAAATATTCTAGTGTATTTGGCAACACTGACCGCCATTTTCTCATTGTAATGTTGTGGTGTGTGTTTGACGTTCTTCTCAGATACCTGCTTCTTTGGTGAAATTTGTATTTGCAAACCTGTTTTTATTATTAAATGAACCATGGCCCATTAGTGGAACCATTAGCGAAACCACAGTGCTAACCACTGAGCCACCATTCCACCAATGAACCGTTGCACTGTTGCCTCACAGCAAGAAGGTTGCTGGTTCAAGTCCAGGCTGGGCCAGATGGCATTTCTGTATGTAGTTTGCATGTTCTCACCGTGTTTGCGTGGGTTTCCCCCACAGCCCAAAGACATGTATACTCAAAAAAAAATTTTTTTAACTTGTTCAAGCTACTTAATTAAAATAAGCTGAAACAACACAATTCTTGAGATTTCATTAAGACAACTTAGTTTTTAAATATTCAATCCACATAAATTTGTTAAAAGTGTTAAGTTAACCTAATCGATTTGTGTTGGGACATGAATGAATTGTGTGGAACCCTGCATTTTTCACAGTGTAGTTAGTAAAAGTGAATTGTATAAACAAAACTGGCCGTAGTGTGTGTTTCCCATGTGTATTATCATCTTATCTATTTAAGTTAACTAAACTTAGACCATGAACTTTATGTTTGTATTGTAAGACCTGTCAACTTTAACCTGAGTTAAGACAACTTCACTATTTAAGTAAAGTAAACTTAATTTTTTAAGGCAGCATGAACACTTACTTCTTTAAGTTGAAAAAAAAATACTTTTTTTTTACAGTGTACAGTTTGGAGTCAATATATTTTAAGAAGTCCCTTATGCTAAACAGGTCTGTGTTTCTTTTCTTTTATTTCTAGAGAGAGCTAAAATAGAGCTGAATAGCAGCCATTCAGTGTCGCATGATGCTTTAGAAATTGAGAATTCACGTTAGAAATAGAGCCAAACCTAGAATTAAAGTGTCATTTTTAATGCATAAATGCATTACACAGTTACCATGCAGGCATCCATGTACAGGGTTTTGATTAAGTTGAATTCAGTGATCAGATTTATATAGGTATATATTATAATGGACCACTGTCCTGCAACCGAGCTAATCCACTGGGTTTGTGCAGATGTTTTCAAAACAGTATATAATTACACTGCTATTTTTTATTTTCTATATCTGTGTGATTGGGCAGTGTTGGACTAGCTTGGCCCCAGATGTGGTTGGGTGTGTACCCGTGTGTACAGCATGTGTGTCTTTGTGGTTGTTGCAGTATGAATATATCTGTACTCAGTAAGCCTGTATGTATGAAAAGCCTGTGGAGACATTGGCTGTGTGTGAAGGAATCATAAGTAAAATGATTATCTACACTGTACTTTTTTTGTTGTTGTTTAAATTTTAAATTTTAAGTGTTTGTGCTGCCTTAAATTTTAAGTTAACTTTGCTTAAATAGTTTGGGACTGTTTAATATGAATTAATTAATCATTCGTACTGTACAATGAATGCAAACTGTCATAGTTTATTAAAGACGCAAACCCCTCACTGCTCGACAGCTGCACCTTTAGCAAACCTCCTAATTCCTGCAGCACAAGAACTTTTTGATTGTTTATGAGCGTCAAAAGTGGCTGATCTGTTCAGTGAAACATTTGACTGCGTGTCACTGCATATCAAACGATATCACTAAAGAAATCTCTACTGTGCTGAGCGAGAGCGCTTAATGAACAGCGCATCATCGATGATGTAAGCGTGCCCAGGCCCGAATGTAATGTGAGTGCGGGCTGTCGTGGGAGACGGGAGGGGGGACAAGCATGCTTTGGCCCAGTTCAAGGCAACTGTACATGATGTGAGTAGGCCCTTAGTTTAGCTAACTTGCAAAGTTAACTGGTAATTTAGAATGAAGTTGAGACTTGATAATTTAAGTGTAATGGACATGGTTTTAGTTGAGTAAAATAAATGGGTCAGTTGTCTCAACTAAGAATGAAGTTGATAGGACTTTGTAACCTATGCAGTGAAGTTGCCTCAGCTAAAAATAAAATTGATATGACTTTATAATTCAAGTGTAATGGACAAGGTTTGTTTAGTGAAATTAAATCAGAAGATGGGTACACTGTGGTCATAAAGGGATGAACATGGTCAGCAACAATACTCAGGTAGGCTGTGACATGACATGATGCTCAATTGGATGCTCAAGTGTGCCAAGAAAATATCCCCCATGCATTACACCACCATCACCAGCCTGAATCGTTGATACAAGGCAGGATGGATCTATGCTTTCATGTTGTTGACGCCAAATTCTGACCCTACCATCCGAGGGTCACAGCGGAAATTGAGACTCATCAGACCAGGCAATGTTTTTCCAATCTTGTATTGACCAATTTTTGGTAAGCCTGTGTGAATTGTAGTCTTAGTATCTTGTTTTTAGCTGACAGGAGTGGCACCCGGAGTGGTCTTCTGCTGCTGTAGTCCATCCACCTCTAGGTTCGACATGTTGTGCATGCAGAGATGCTCTTCTGCATACCTCAGTTGTAACGAGTGGCTATTTAAGTTACTGTTGCCTTTCTATTGGCTTGAACCAGTCTGGCCATTGTCCTCTGACCTCTGGTATCAACAAGGCATTTGCGCCCACAGAACTGAACTGCCACTCACTGGATATCTTCTCCTTTTCAGACCATTCTCTGTAAACCCTAGAGAAAGTTGTGCATGAAAATTCTGGTAGATCAGCAGTTTCTAAAATACTCAGACCAGCCCGTCTGGCACCAACAACCATGCCACGTTCAAAGTCACTTAAATCACTTTTCTTTTTTGTTTGTTTTGCACTTTTTGTTAATAAGTTGCAATTGGGGTTCTTTAAACTTGCCTCCAGTGGACTCTCATTACAGACACACTTGACAGTAAAATTGAAACTAAAAGCACGCATATCATTTAAATGATCATATCGCATTTTAGAATTATGACTATGACAACCATTTAATATGTTTTATTTCATAGTGAACACAGTGTTGTGCATGAGAATAAACATTTAACAGTGTCAGTACTCTAGTCTCATAAGGTTGTCAATGACAGATTGTAAGCATATGTATGAAACATAATAATTCAACTTCAGAATTATGAATAGTTGTATTCTAATTTAATTACTTTAGTCTATACAAAATTTTGCTTTTTAACCAACAGTAGAATACACATAGGACTATGTTTTACCACAAGTTTGAGAAATAACAATAATAATAGCCTACTAATATTAATCTTTATTTTACATCTACATAATCGTGAAAACATTGTGATTTTTAAAAAATATATATTATTCTGAGCAAAAAAAAGATTCTTATTTTACCCAAAATTGTGCAGTCCTAAGAGCAAATGCATTTGCGCCACTTTGTGGACTCATCGATGTGCTGGTCTTAAAAGGAGGTGTGTTAAGACACATTGTTGGCGAGTTGCTATTTTAAAGCAGCTGAAACAGACAGATCCATTGACAGAAATGCTGGTCCAAAGTCAATGGGGCAAAGTTTTTAATTATTTAAAAAAAGGTAAAATTTAAAGAGCATGTTGGTTATGCACCTATGTGGGTCCAAAACATGCCTACACATTGCTTTATACACACAGTGGCACAAACAACATAGCGCAAAATGTAAAAATTACACACACACACACACACACACACACACACACACACACA